>CAIGRN010093322.1:0-11188 GCA_903798345.1 Fraxinus anomala | reverse complement strand
CTTGGATGTGCCCCGGGGGGCGAATGTTGGTCTGATTTTAAATGAGTTTTGAGTTGTTTGAATGATTGTTACATTGAATATGATTGTAGCCTTATGAAGACGAGGAAAAACTTGAGGAGGCTGTCTCCAACCATTAACGCTAAATTGGTGTAATTTTCAAACTATTTTGTAAAGTCGTCTATAACCGCTACCCACCAAATATTATATCAAATGAATAGTGTTTCCTTTATTTCCTTATTTTTAGAATCAAAACAATTAATTTTTTTACCAAATTATTTAATTAAAAATTATATTACCACTAAAGTTATTAAATTAAAAATCATATTTAATTAACAAAAATAATGTATATATTAATAATTTTAAAAGTATTAGACTTACAATGAAAGGTAAAATAGAAATGGTGAAAAACTCTAAAAATTACAACAAACAATAATGTTACATTACACCGATTTTGGTGCAACACTAATCATTGTGCAAGTGAATTTAAAATTTGAGGAGTTAAGGTCGTAAGGTCGTTTCATCACGATTTAAAATAAATTTGTGCATACCTGTAAATACATCATATTTCTTTAATATCTTTTATACTATGAGTAAGACATATGATTCTTAATCTTGCTTCTTTAATTGTATTCTCAATTATTGTCAAATCTACTTGATATATGTCCATATTTCTTGTTTTATTTATTATTTTATGACTATATATTTTATTCATTTTGTCATTTAACAAAAATAATATGTTGACTAGAATCCTTTAACCAAAGATGTAGATAAAATAACAATTTTTTTCTTGTTTGATTGATCAATTGTACTTAAAGCTGTCAATTGATTGGATTTTTATTCGAATTCAATCTGAATCTAATGAAATTAATGGGAGATGGATTTAGAGATTTAGGGTCTCGGTCCGATAATCCCATCAAAATCTGAATCTGATCATTTGTTAACTAAATTGAGAAAAATGGATATAGGTCAATTCGATCAATAATAACTCAATCTGATTTGTTATAAATAGTTGGGTCGATTAAATATTTTATGACATGTTTTTGTCACTAAAATAAATAAATGAGAATAAAAAAGTCATCGAATTCAAAACATGAAAAAAAAAAAAAAAAAAAGTATATTCACCCGTACACCATCAATTGTTTGTAAGGGTTTTCTTTTCCTTTTCAAAAAGTTATGAGTCATCCCAAATCGATTTTCTTAAATTAAAAAAAAATGAGGAAGTTTAAGTGATTAACAGGGGACATGCCATTGCTTTGATTTTTCACTATTGGGACTTGTTGATTTAAAACATAAGCCTAAATAATAAGATAATTTCAACATTAATTTTATCTTCCTCCCTTTTTTCAATTTTGGATTGGATATCCGATAACATAGCAAATCGGATATGTATTTAACAATTAAATATCTATTGAATTATCGAATCAGATCCATGAATTATTCTTATCGGGTTGAATCGAATATGAACAGATTCAGTTTATATCCGATCCATTTATAATCCTAATTGTACCATAAATACCTCTATTTTACTTAAGCTTTCCTTCAATGTTTAGAAAAAGAATTTCACCCTTCACGGTCCTCGTGTATACGGTATAATGGTCACTATAATTTGACATTATTAAATACAAACAAGCGTATATTACACAATACTGTAAAAAAGACCGATGAGAGATCATTAACTTTATTTTTCTTTTTAATACTATATTTATAATTGGCTTGTAAAGAAATGATGTCTAAAGTGCTTGTAAATTCCGGCATAAGATTTTTACAAACACTGTGAGATAATTTGGTCGTTGCAACTATCTTGTGTTTTCTAATCGATCCTACCGAACATATTGTTACAGAATAAGGCAAGAAAGAGAGTGATGGGGCAGCTGCTGAAAAGGCCCGGTTGTATGTACAAATATGTGACATAAATTAATCACCAGCTCATAAAGGGACCACTAGAATGATTTTTGATCAAACAGCTGATAACTGTCGTAAAAATTCTTGTCATTTGGGCCTTCACTAAATCTCTGTGAAAATTGTGTGTTTTAGAGTGAACTGTTGCAATCCAAGTGGCACAACCCTGCAAAAGAATGGGAAAATTGAAATGTTGGTCCTTCGACTATGATCTCAATATAACTAAAATTGTGCCTTGAGATGTTGTAGGGAATTTATTTATACATGCACCGCGAAATTTAAAAATAAATTTTAATTCCCTCCAATAATTTTCTTTGTGTTAAGATAGAAATCGTGTTTAGAATTATATATTTAGCAAATTCTTCAAACTCATTTGAAAAGCTTTGCACATCTTTGTGAATCACAGCCGTTTTACACCGCAGTTGTACAATTGTTCAACCTCCAATTATAATTCACACAGGAGAACAACAATGAGAGTTTAGGATTTCTCTTTCTTGTGCTTGCAAAACTTTGATATTGTGAGATTTGTTATGTTTTCTCAAACTTCAATAGCTTATTAACAGATGTTTAAATGGGCTTGACCCACCCATTAATCAAGGAACGCCCATTGCCTCTCTATTAAACGTGTTTCCTCAACAGTCTTTGTTAAACTACTTTGATTAGATTCTAGTAATTTTCTTTAGCATCAATTTGTTCTTTGGGGTGGTAGAGAAGAAGATTTTTCTTTTCTTTTTTATTTTTAATTTGATTTATTTGAAATTTATTTGTACTTTTTTTAAAAAGTTGAGAGTATGATTGAAATTTGTTCTTTATCTTTCTTTTTGTTTTATTTAAATAGAAGTGTATATTTGTCATTACTATAGAAATTGGATAAAAATTGATGAAAATGACGTTTTTCACAATGAAATGTGAAAATACAAAAATTTAAAACGTATAGACGTTTTGCACACTAAAGATCAAACATATGGACGTTTTATACTAATAACCCATAAATAAATTACTTATATATTTTTTTTCTAGACAACAAAGAAGATTTAGAATATATAACAAGAACATCTTTAAAAGACATTTTAAATATAAGATGTTCTTTACTTAAGAGAGTCAATCTTCAAAATTATGATTCAAGAGACAATGTTTTGACTTTTTAAGTTAGAGCGTGAGTTTTGAATTGAAGGATCAAAGTTACTCTCTATTTGTACCTTTTAATAATTGAATTTAATAAGCACTATTCACTTAATTATTCAAATCATATTTGATTTCATTGGCCATAAATTAAAAATGAGGAAAGAGAAGCTTAAGTTTGGTTTAACTTAAAATTTTGATGAAAATAAAGGCAAAAATAATAATTAATTTTAATTATATATTTTATGAGATCCATAATTTTTATCAATTTTTAACTATTCATTTCATCAATTTTTATGAAGAGTTATGCTACAGTGACAGATTCAATGATAGAAGGGACACGTATCAATATATGATTGAACAATTTGAAGAAAAAAATACAATACCCAATAATTGTCTACAACGTCAAAATGTCTCCCCCATCCCTGTCATTGCCCTGTCTAAGAAGCGTTATTCTTTGATGAAAATATACAAAGGGTTCGTTGGCATGGTTTTTGAAAGTCAAAATGAGCTTTTGAGACAAAAAAATTGTTTTTGAGTCCGTTGAACTAGTTTTATAAAAGTGCTTTCGATAGTTAGAAGACATGAGGTATAAAATATTTTTGGTGGGTTGGTTTTGTTCCAATTGCACTTTGATTGTCTAACAAATGAATCTACAAGAAGACAAGAGGTCCGAAATAATTGGTGTTCTAAAAAGTGCGCCTAAACGCAAATAATTTTGATGGAATTGGTTTTGTTCCAATTGCATTTTGGTTTACGAGAAGACAATGGGTCCCAAAGGTGAAAGAACATTGCATTGGAAAAAAGAAAAAGGAAGAAGAAACTAAAGTTGTCCATAAGGATGATTTGTGATTTTGTTTGTCCCAAACGAAAATGTCGTTAGAGACATTATAATTAGCACAAGATTCAGAGCAATTTTGCATATGGTTTAAAAACAAATAGTGTTTTAGAAATGCTACAAAATTTGCATTTATGAAGTTAAACCTGTTTATCATCAGTTGTAAGAAATTTTTATGCTACCCATTGGAGGCAAGGTCTATATCATGTCTTGCTTAAATTTCTTTTCAACTCAATCCATTGCTATTCATAGTTTGTTGTTCCTTACATTCACACAAGTCACTCGTCTCAAAATTTATATTTTATAGTTTTTTTATAAAAATATATCACATTGAATTGAATTAAATTATCACTTTAAAGAAAAAGCATGTGATAAAACGAGCGTGTCAGTGTATTTTAGACTATAAATCGTCTTATTTCATTCTTCCACCTAATTCACGACTTTTCAAGTCGTGTCTTCGATCAGGCATAACAATAAATACGTAAAAAGTAAAAATATCATCTACTAAGTCCTGATAAATTAATAAACTCCACTTCATATAGAATAAAACTGAAAATTAAAGAAAGCAAAAAAATGAAGAAAAGAAAAAGGAAAAATCCACGAAGAATAGGATTGACATTTCATATGTCCCGCTATCAAAACTGCCAAGAAATCAGCAAAAGGGTTTTCAGCCTCTTCGAAGTTCAAAGAGCCACAAGAGGATCCGACCCGAATATATCTCCAAAATCTTGAAAGTAATCATCCGTTTGCAACATTGAAGACCCGTCCCGGTAATCAGTACTTGACCCTAAAAAAAAATCACCGCAACAATCAAAATCCTCGAACCCGAAAACGCTATCCGGAAAACCTGTTTGGTCAAACAAATCGGGTACGACCCGGTTTTCAAACTGGGGAAACAAATCATCATCAGCCGAAAACACCGAGAAGTCTGAGAAATTATCTTTCCCGTTCAAAACGGCATCGTCTGGCCTGATAAATGACATCGTCGGCTCGGCTTCGGCGTCAGCTTGGGAATCAGATAGAGAGTTGAAAAGCAGGACAGATTTAGGCGATTTAACGCCATTGTTGTTGGATTCCTCACCGGAATTGTACCCTGAGTTCGTTTTGTTATCCGTTTCAGCTGGTGATGGGTTCTCGCCGGAGTTGTACACTGAGCTTGTTTCGTTGAACATTTCAGGCGGCGGAGTGGTAGTGAAGAAATTTGTGAGCGCGTCGGGTCCACGCAGTTTGATGGCAGCGTGGTCATACACCATGGCTGCCTCCTCGGCAGTATCGTAGGTGCCTAACCAGAGCCGTACACGTCGCAGAGGATCTCGAATCTCCGCCGCCCATTTGCCCCACGGCCTTTGCCTAACTCCCCGAAATTTTCTAATATTACAGGTCTTTTTACTGGTGGTGGTGGCGGCCGTCCTTCCGTCGTACTTCTTCCGTTTCGCCACCGTCACCGGGGACCCGCTACACCTTAAACCACCGTCAACATTTCCATTAACGGTGACATTTCCGGTGACGCTATCTCTGCAGTAGGGTTGAACTTTGATTTCATTGACGAATTTTTTTACTCTCTGACGTTTGATGAAGAAGGCTTCTTCATCACTGGAAGAATCGGTGGCTTCAACGTCGGTGAAGGTAATCCGTACGGTTCTTGGGCCAGAATAATTCATTTTCGGCCTTCGCCGACCGGAAAATGATTTATCCGGTCTGCTGACGACACTGGTTTGATTTATGTGTTCCGTGTACTTGAATCTCCTACTAGTCAACATAATTTTATCTTCTTGTAGCTCCACGGAAGAGTTGAGAGATTTTCTTGGAATTTTCATATTCGCATTGAAAGAGAAAAGCAGCTATAAATTGAAACTGTGGAATAAAGAGAAAGTGCTGGCAACGTTAAAGTGAAGTCTTGAGAGAGTGAAGATATTTATGTTTACTATCAAACAGAACAGGGATAGCTAGAAAAAGCTTTTTCTGTGAAGTGTGTAAAAAGACTGGAGCAGAACAGTACTACTAAGCATACACCCGCTGATATGCGAGTACTTGTGGGTGTATAGAGAGAGAGAGAAAGAAGCCAAAAAAGATTTGAAAAACAATCAAGAAAAGTTGAAGAGAAAAGGAAGAGGAATATAGGTAAGAGAATCACAGAGTGTTCTCGTGATGACACTGAACGGTTAGCTTGGCTATTTTGAGTAGAACCTTGGATGAAAAAACTTTGATTCGAAAAAAGTATTTTTCAGAGAGAGAATGAGCTGGGGAAGAAGAAGAAGAAGAAGAGCGGTGAAACATGAAAGCAATAACTTGAGCAAGTGCTACTGTTTTATAGCATCCATAACTGGAAAACAAAGTAAACCAATTTCTATTTATTTATTTAAAAGAAATTTTAAGTTTTCTTATAAAAGAGATTACCTACGAGAGATTAGGGACCTCCTTTCGGTCGAAATGGGACCAAAGTTTTTAATGGTAATTAATGGGAGTGATGATGGGTGTATCTGTAATTTCATTGCTGTGTCAGCAACCACGATTTTTTCCACATTTATTGAATTATTATTGATTATATGATTTAGGTCACGTCACAATTGATAGACGATTCCCATGGTCAATCAAAGAAATGAGAACTTTTATTAATTTTCACTGAATTAGTATATTAAATTTTAATTACTGAACTAAAACAATAATTGGAAGTTGATTGAATAGATTTTAGGGTAATTATATTTAAACAACTATTTTTATTACTTTCACCACATTTTAATTATAATTAACGTTCTCGATTTTTACTCATTATATCATTTACATCCTTAACGATTTTTCATTATATTTTTATACTCAAACATTCTATTAGTTAATATATTTTATATTTGATAATAGTTTATATCCAAAAAATTCATTGAAATAGCGTATAACAATTTATTTTTTCATCATATATAAAAAAACAAAAATATGAAAAAATATTTTTCCATCATTTCAAAACATAAAAATAAAGTTTTTGAACATAAATCATTATCAAGAACGAGATATACTAATTAATGGAAGGTTAAAGATAAGAATTCTACGAAAAAAATTAAGAAATAATCGATACAACGAGCAAAAATTGGAGAGTTTAATTGCAATTAATATGTTAAGTAACAAATAAAAATTGTGGTGTCAATATAACAACTCTAGATTTTAAGGAATGGTGATTATATTGCCACCGCAACTTGTTTTTATATATTATCAGTGTTCTAAAAAAGAAAATATTTAGCACCTAACAAATTCGTAGGAATATAATATAATTACCCTTTTGTTGAACAAGTTAATTTCTCTTGATTACTGTATTTTATCTTCAATTACTAACTTAAAACTAACCCAGGGATACTGTGGTCATTTCATAAGAGCTCTAGACTGACTCCTATGTTTTTGCCATTTAATTTTTTAATTTTCTTATATTTTTACTATTTGGCTTTTTTTTTGGGGGGCTTTTGCAGTAGCCAGCCAGAATAAACGTGGGAGGCAACCTAGGACTTGATGATGCCTTTAATATAAGACTGGTTTTGTGTTCCTTTTCCAAATTTTTTAAAGTAATTTTGAATCATTGTATTATCCAGCTTTCTTGTGTTTGTTTGGTACGGTTCGAATTTGTACAAAATTAGATAAAAATATGCAAAATGTTTAATTGTTATTATAATTTTCAACCAATATCTACTGCAGTAATTAAGAATGTAACGAAAATTTGGTGTGGCCATCAATTATTATTTCAATAATATTAATAATTCAATGATGGCTCTAACGCCCCTGTCAAAATTGTACAATGACTTGTATAATATCGTATGAAACTTTATTATGGGACATTTTAAAACACAATCAACATTTTTATCCAATTATTTTCCTCCAACTCATCTTCTGGCACTACTTTTGGACAATTTCCTTTGGGAAAATAGATTAATTCAACGTTTATAGCCTTTCCTAAACAAATAAGGCAATGCAAAATATCAACTTGCTATGACCATTTGTAATAAAGTTGAATTGGAGAAAATTTAAATACAGTGATGCATTTCTTTAGGGGTATAAAAGTGGATTATGGCGGTGTGTCAGAAAGGCGGGTTGTATTGTAGGGGGCAAACAAAAACCGTCAAATATCAAATTGAACTGAAATCGCAATTGATTTGGTTCTACATGAACCCATCAACATTTCGGTTCCAAACTTCTTGGAAATGATTTGATTTAAATTTTCGATAGTTAAAACGAGCTAGAAATTAAACTGAACTTTCATACAATTTTATTTTAAAAAATAGATTATTTATTATTTCAATTTATACTTCAAAAATTTCATTTGCTAGTCAACTTCTTTTTTGTTAGGAAAATAATAATTTATGATACATTTCTTATCTATTTCAAAAATAATTAATTTGCAGGCTTAAATTTTAAAATTGAACCTTTATTAATTTATTGATGTAAGTCTATTCGAGACAAATGTATTAACATTTTAACATGTATGTTTAGAATATTTCAATTTAAGTGCTATATTGAGATTTCATACTAACATATTTATTTTTTCACTTGTTTGAAAGATGTTATTTTTATGTCCCTTACATCATGGTTTGAAATCAAATCGAACAGTAAAAAATGGTTAAGTTTGAAAAAATGAAACAGTATAGTTTAGTTTGAAATTTTTTCAAGTCATTTAAAATCATTTGATTTTAAAATAGTTTTTAAAAAAAAAAAAACTCAGTTATGCTAAAACACATAATTAAATATTATTGTTGTGATTGGTAAGTTATTGGTGAATGGCAATTGTACCCCTACAACCCTAAAAATTATTATCATATGTATCCATATTCATTACTTATAAATATGGGGTTTTAATTCTCATTATAATACACACAAGTCTCTTAATTTTTATTATCTTTTCTCTTTTTCTCTCTTGTCACAACATGTTATCAGTATAATTCTTTCAAAGTCGAAATGAATTATTGAGAAGGTAATAAGGTTTATAAGCACAATCATTTATCATGTGACACTACCTCAATCATTTATCAGAAACATATTATTTTTGTCGCAATGATTACGTGACACTGCCTCAATTTGTTTCTTGTATACCCATATCCTGACGCCAATCAATACGCAAAGTGTGTGCCTAATTAATTGTGATTGTGTGTAATTGTTTACACATAATTCTATTGTTTTGTTAACGTCCTTTAAAAAATCAGAAGATTCTTTTACCTAATAATTATCTATATGTAGGTTGTTCGTAAGGCAAGTTAGTCATTAGACTTTCAATTACAAAGGTCAATTTGAATCTCAAATTTTTTTAGAAAGAATTCATGGAGATATACGTGAGCTAAACACCCACCATGTGGACCATTTAGTTATTTTATGGTATTAATTGATTCTTCTACTAGATTCACACATGTTTGCATACTTTTCATTAGGAATGTAGATTTTTCTAGACTACTTGTTCAAATCATAAAATTATGAGCGCAATTCCCTTGATTACTCAATCAAGACTATTCATATTGACAATACTGGTGAATTTAAATAACAAGCATTCGATGATTATTGCATATCAATTGNAAATTATGAGCGCAATTCCCTTGATTACTCAATCAAGACTATTCATATTGACAATACTGGTGAATTTAAATAACAAGCATTCGATGATTATTGCATATCAATTGGGAATGTTGTTGAACATTCGATTCGACATGTCCATACACAAAACGGTTTAGTGGAGTCATTTATTATACGTCTACAACTTATTGCCGACAATTACATATGAAAACAAAACTCCCAATTTCTGTTTGGGGTCATGTCATATTACATACAGTGTCATTGGTTCATATCAGACCAACTGCATATTATTAATATTCACCTTTACAACTGACATTTGGTCATGAACCTAATATTTCTAACATGCAGTTTTCTAGTGCTGTTCAAGTCCCTATTTCATCCCCATAACGGACTAAAATGGGTCCCCAACGAAAATTTGAAATTTATATGGGTTTTGATCCGCCATCTATTATTAGGTATCTTGAACATTTAACGAATGATTTATTTACAGCACGTTTTGTAGATTGTCATTTTGATAAAAATGACTTTTTCAATTTTGGGAGGGGAAAAACTACATCCTGATAAAAAAAAAGTAAAATTTCTTGGAATAAAACAACTCTATCTCACTTTGATCCCCGTAGTAATCAATGTGAGCAAGATATTGAAAAATCATTCATTTCCAAATAGTTACAAATCAATTACTAGTTGTATTTGTTAACACAATAAAGTGACAAAGTCATATATACCAGTAGAAAATATTTCAGCAAAAAATGATGTCACTGTACGATAATTTGTTGTAGCAAATGAATCTCAAACACACTGAAGCGTGGTCGACCAGTTGGTTCAAAAGACTCTATATTTCGAAAAAGAAAAATAAACCAAAAAATTTCAGAAAAAGTAACATTAGAGAATATTGATCAATCAAATATTAAAAATATGGTTCTTGAAAAATCACAAATATCCGAAAATAATGAGATTTCAATAAATTATATGTTATCTCATAACTTATAGGAGCGAAATAATGTTGTTATAGACTATATTTTCGTCCTTAACGTGGTTCTTGATATTATGTAAAATGAGGATCATAAACCACATTCTGTTAAAGAGTGTCAAAATAGAAATGATTAGCTAAAGTGGAAAGAAGCCATACATGCAGAATTGTATTCCTTAGATAAACGAAAAGTGTTGGAACATGTAGTTCGAATACCTGAAAAAGTAATCCATATTGGATACAAATGAATTTTTCTACGAAAGATAAATGAAAATAATGAAATTACAAGATACAAAGCCCAACTCGTAGCTCAAGGTTTTTCACATTGACTAGAAATTGATCATGAGGAAACATATTCTTCCGTCATGGACACCATCACTTTTAGATTCTTAATTAGTTTGACTGTTTTACAAAGGCTCGATATGTGCCTCATAGATGTAGTGATTACCTATTTGTATTGTTCACTTGTTAGTGATAGAAAATAACTATTGGATTTACAATTGTAACAGTTTATGTTGATGATTTAAATTTACTTTGAACTTCTGAATAGCTTAATAAAATTGCAAATTATTTGAAAAATGAATTTGAGATGAAAGATTTGGAAAAAATCAAATTCTATCTCGAGTTGCAGATTGAACATTTCCCAAAAGAATTATTTGTTCATCAATCTACATATACAGAAAAAATATCATATCTTAGTGCAATTGGAGTATTAAATTATCTTGCAAACTTTACTCGACCCGACGTCACTTTTCTGTAAATTTCCTTACAAGATATAGCTCTATACTAACATAAAGACATTGGAATGATGTTAAACATATTTT
>CAIGRN010093316.1:0-20726 GCA_903798345.1 Fraxinus anomala | reverse complement strand
TGAGAAGTGAAGGAAGATGATAATAATAATATAATGAAATGAATGAATGATAATTATGATATTTTTGAATGTTGATAATTTGTAAATTGTAGAGTAGGGAATGAGAGTAAATTGAGTAATATTGGTGAGAAAAAATGTTGAATAGGAGTGAGTATTTATAGAGAAAAAATTGAAAAAAAAATAAAAAATTAAATGACATTAATTAGTTTTGAATATAAATATATTTGGGCGAGCCCACGAGCTACTCGGCAACTCGACAAGCCGAGCCGGCCCGCTCAGCTCGTACTCGTGTTCAATTTTTTACGAGCTCGAGCGGCTCGTGGACTGCTACAGTACGAGTCGAGCGGTCGAGCCGACGAACCGCTCGGCTCGATTACCACCTCTATCCAACCCTCCTCGATTTAGGTAGAGCAGTGACGACCAATAGAGGACTTGAAATCAATTAAAGATGTATTAGTGTCTAATTTCAAAGGATCGAAAATGTATATCTTGTCCCCAAAACTTCTTTTGTTGTACTTAGCTCTTCTCGATTTTATAACATTTAACTCCTCCACCCTTGAAATAAACTCTCAATTCTTAAATCGAATAGATTATGACTAGTTTAAAAAATTTTTAAAAATGATTTATTATTTATATTAAAAATATTTAAGACATTTTAGTAAAATCTATTTTCTTTTTTCAATTATAATAAATAATTAAAATGTAACGCTTTCACTTTGAAAAATTCCTCGGACAACAGAAACAATTTTCTCATCTACAATTTACCAATAAATCAGCATAAAAGCTATATATCCATTAGCTGTGAGTGGAATTTCTTTATCAACAGATATATTTTTTTTTTTTTTAAAGAAATAGTCGCATCATTTGTGGCACAAATCTAGAATGAGCGTGGCTGTACTTCTACACAGCCTCACTGTTTCTATACGTTATAAATTTACATAAAAAGGCTCGAAATAAATGTTCATTTGCAAAAAAGGACATCAATTTGCCAAAATTTTTATAATTAACTTTCTTCTCTCTAAAAAAAGCTCTCTTAGTCCTACGTCGACCACCTCCCATTCGACATGTGTTCTGGCCCGTCAACCTCTGCTATTCATTACCAATTTGTCACCATTTGCTCCAACCCTCCTCGATTTAGGTAGAGCAACGACGATCAATAGAGGACTTGAAAGCAATTAAAGATGTATTAGTGTCTAATTTCAAAGGATCGAAAATGTATATTTTGTTCCCAAAACTTCTTTTGTTGTACTTAGCTCTTCTCGATTTTATAACATTTAACTCCTCCACCCTTGAAATAAACTCTCAATTCTTAAATCGAATAGATTTGACTAGTTTAAAAATTAAAAAAACAAATGATTTTTTATTTATATTAAAAATATTTAAGACATTTTAGTAAAATCTATTTTCTTTTTTCAATTATAATAAATAATTAAAATGTAACGTTTTCACTTTGAAAAATTCCTCGGACAACAGAAACAATTTTCTCATCTACAATTTACCAATAAATCAGCATAAAAGCTA
The DNA here is from genome assembly GCA_903798345.1 of Fraxinus anomala. Lineage (NCBI taxonomy): Eukaryota > Viridiplantae > Streptophyta > Magnoliopsida > Lamiales > Oleaceae > Fraxinus > Fraxinus anomala. The sequence goes on along the minus strand of CAIGRN010093316.1, from coordinate 19,205 downwards.
TTTATCCATTAGCTGTAAGTGGAATTTCTTTATCAACAGATCGAAATCCCAAAATAGGTGTAGCTATCATCTGATTTCAATTAATTCGGCAAAAGATCCTATCATTCGATTCTGTTTTGTCACTGTTTCTTGTGTACCCATAAAGCAAAGAACAGAGAAAGCAAAACAGATCACACACACACACACACAAAATTTAAGATGGAAAAAGAGATGAAATTTGACAGATGGGGTTATGAAGTGAATACTTGTTCAGATGCTTGTTTATCTGCTATCAATTCTTACTATCTTCAGGTCTATTTCTGAATCCATGCATTTTTTTGTTTTTATTTTTTATTCTTTTTGGTGAAACAAAACGATTTCAGTTATTTGTAATGATGGAAATGAATGAATTCATGATTATTTTTTTCTTAGATTCTTGGCTATGGAAGAAAGAGGTCAGTAATATTGGAAGCTACAATAAATGATCCAAAATGCGTTTTGGGAAACATTTTAGCTGCCCATTTTCTCTGTTCCTCAGATCCTTCTCGTGCTCTTCCACTAATCGATGCTGCCAAGTCTGGTCTTGTATGATTTCTCTTGTTTTTGATAAGAAATTCTCTCTGGGTTTTGTAAGTTTTATTGTTTGGTTCATATTTTTCATTCTTGATTTGGTAAATTTTAGTGTAATTTGGACAGGAACATGCTAGTTCATATGAGAAAGCGGTGTTTGATGCCTTGTACTATTTAATTTCACCGGATAGAGATGATGATGTGGCAGTGGAGCTACATTCTAAGGTGGGCTACTTAGTCTTGATTAATTGTCTTGTTGCGGCATAAGTTTGTAGAAGTTTCACGAAATGATTTTGTTGGTTTAGATATAGCTATTGGCATCAACTAGGTTATATGCTGATTATGATCTTATTGGAATGATGAGATACAGTATGAAATTCGGTTGAGCTATGAATAGTAATTATTCAAGCTTTGTCCTGTCTTAGAATCGTTAAATTGCCGAATTGTTGATATTATTTAAATATCTCATATAAGGTTAGTTGTTCGAGAAAAGTTTGATTGGATAAACAGACTTTGGAAATTTGTTTGCTTTGGTGATCAAGCACGATCTTTATGAGAGAATTGGAGTTTAGATTTGTGCCAAACCCCCAATTATGACATCCCTTTCTCTACCTTCACGCTTCTGAAGGTACCTTTTAGAGATAAACGTGCTTCCATTTCATTTCGGGTTTAGAAGATGTGAAAGCCCATTTATCTTTATAAGAATGGTGCGTTCTGAGATGTGAAGTGACTAAAACTTAAGTATTATTTTTTCAGTACATAATGATATTTACCTTAGGATTGAAGAAAAGATATGTGGGGGGTAGTAAGGCTTTCGATAACACCTCGCATAGGTCATAATTCGTCGTTGAAATTAATAGTTGTGAATTGAAGGACTATGATTCAATTAACACATATCTGCCTCTAAAAAGCATGATAGATCATAGATATGGATTTGTTAATGTGCCATTGCTATTCACAGAATTAACTTTTGTTTTGGGTATTTCTAGGAACAATTTGTGATTTCTTGGTGTTGTCTTCATTAATTGCAGTTATTACAAGATTTTCCTAAAGATCTTGCATCTGTAAAGAGGGCTCAAGTGTTATGCTTTTACATGGGTCGACCTGATTTATCCCTGAAACTTGTTAAACAGGTACTTTGCACCACCACAAAGCAAATTCACTGTTCAGTCAATTAACAAAATTGACCATTGCTTCTCAATTAACTTTTCTATTATTTTGGAGTTTCCTATATAACCATGGGGCCAATTATCACTTTAAACAAAGCAAAAGAAAAAAATTAAAAACTTCTATTTTCCACATTTAGATAACTTATATCTGATGAATGATGCACAGGTCCTAACAATAAATGATCGAGAAAATTATATATATGGGATGCTTGCCTTTCCATTATTAGAACTTGGTCAAATGGAAGATGCATTGCAAGCTGCAAAAAAGGGATTGGAAATCAACAAGGATGATCCATGGGCACAACATGCTGTAAGTAGACTCAATTCCTGTTACTTTCTCATTATTGCTCATCATGTGCATTGATGCTCAACCGTATAAATGTATATTGAATTTTTCAATTCTACTTAGAAGGATACTTTCTGTTGCACTAATAACATTTTATTTTTTAATTTTCCAGAGCATATTACAACAATTCTGTTTGTGAAAAATGTTAATTTCAGCTTTCCCTAGTAGCAATAATCTTTCAACATTTTAGCTGAATATGAAAGCCCTTTGGTTTTGTAGATCTAGAATGCTATTTCTTGCCTTGATCAATGCATGGTTGCCCACGTCTTTTATTGAGTATTTCAAATTGAATTACATTACAATTTGTCTTGGATTACAGAACCGTGGTCGTGAAACTGATTGACAATGCATGATAATGTTATGCTTTTGTATCTTTCTCAAGTATTGACTGCAGAAAGAAAATAATTATTTAATAACCTGATTACTACCTTAATACATTTCCTACCTTGCTGATTCTGATAGTTTTGAGTTCCTACGCAGCTTTGTCATGTATATCAGTACGAGTGTCATTTCAAGGAAGCAGTGAATTTCATGGAAGAATGTGCAAGATCGTGGAGTTCATTGTCATCTTTTATGTGTGTTTTCAAACCAGAAATGATACCTTGATTTTCACCTAGATTATTTTGTTTAGTTTTTGGTTGCCTGAAGAAAACTGTGTATTAGGTATACGCATAATTGGTGGCATGTTGCTCTGTGTTACTTGGAAGGTCGTGCTCCTATGGAGAAAGTACGAGAGGTTTATGACCAGCATATATGGAAAGAACTAGAAAGAAGTGATGCTGTGCCTGTAGAAGTCAGTGATTACGTTTCCCCAAAATGACCACCTTTTAACATGCTACAAATTTTATTCTATGTTAATATCTTTTTATGCATGCAGGTATACTTAAATGCTGTTGGTCTGTTGCTGCGTGTGCATGTACATGGTGGACTTGATATGTTTGAGGACCGTCTGAAGATCTTAGCTAGTCGTCTGAAAGATAGAGTGAGTTAGAACATCCCATAATTTATGTTCTGCGTTTGTGGTGATTACCAGTGTGTATGTAATTACGGTGAAGTACAAGAAGTTGGCATTTGATTCTGAATTTTTTAATTACTAAAATGAGATCTTACAGGTTATGAAGCAACATCCTCTACAAGACCAAGAAAGTTCCATTTACATTTAATATGTGTTGATCAAACCCCTTTCATTTTTGTCGATTATGCAACTCCATCATTTCCGATTGAAAAACAAAATGATAGAAAGCAAGTAATAAATTAATTATAAAAGATGAAAGGAACTAAAGGGAACCGAAAGAGGAAAGAAAAACTATAAGAGTATTGGATATATTTCTTTTATGCAGAATGTGCAAGTAGTACATCTTAATATATCGATTAGTCTCATTTGAATTTTCGGATTACGTTTTCTTAATCATTTGACTTTGGCTAGTTTCTATTTATGGGTTTCTCTTCTTCATTTGATTTGATTATGTTAAGCGTACTAAACTCTCTCAATTGCAATATTTAGGCCTTTTGGTATCTCGAGTGGCACCTGGATATCTTGATACTGTGGTCCTTATCATTTATGGGAGAATTTGCTGAAGCAGAAAATCTATTACAAGGCTTAAAATCCAGGTTAGCAAGTCATTCCACCCTCTCAGGTGTTTCTTGAATTGGGCAATTCTCAATTCAATCCAATAGGCGTCTTATTAATGTAGGATTTCTACAATGAACAAGAAGAAGCAGCAGTTGATGCAGATTGGAGTTCAGGTTCTTTTACAATGATTTAGTCATTATTCTGAAGAATAATTAACTATGATATTCTTTCAATTTTAATTTCTTTCTAAGGCGTCATAGATATTATACTGGCATTTGTGTTCTTTCATTTGGGTTTTTAAAGGAAATGCTTTAATCACTTTCAAGATTCTCAATTGCCCTGACAATAAGAATTTCCAATTGTTATGGGCTTGGTAACCTTGAATGTAAAATTCCTTGTTAGCATTGTATAATTCAAAGAATTCGTCATAGATGGAAAAGTTTTGATGCTATTTCACGTGTATTCATTTTTAGCTTGCAGAAGCACTCTGCGAGTATGGAAAAGGTGAAAATGAAAAGGCATTGGAATTTCTTGGACACGAATTCGATGTCCTTAACTGTAAGGTATCAGGCAAAATTACCTAGTGTTTATTTCATTTAACTTTAGTTTCCTTCAAATGACACGTAAAATTCTGCTTCTTTGTGCTTAGATAATTGGGGCATCAGATGAACAACTCGACGTATTCAATGAAATATGGATCAGTTTGCTTCTAAGTACTGGACAAGCATCGCGAGGTAGAACCAATACTGTCCTAATCCAATTTTATTGCCAGTTAGTTATTAATCACAATTTTGTCACTTGCAGCTATCCAAGCCATCGAAAAACAGTTGAAGAAACGAGAACGCGCTCCATTCTTGTGGTGCCTCCTGGTACATCTCCACTTTTTTTCTCAACTTTCACGCCTTGCTTGATAGGTGAGATTTGAACATTACTAACGTAAATTGTTGCATTTATCGTAGGAGAAAGGTTATTCAATATTAGGAAGGCCGGAAGCTGCAAGTTTTCGCGACAAAGCTAGCATGTTAGAGGTTTCACATTTCACTTAACCGAGATTAATAGGGCAGGATCCTTAGGTATTGTGCTTATAGAGGTCAAAATAAATGTTACCCCACTTAATTGATGTTGATGATAGTGTTCTCTATGTTCTAAAATTGCATCATTTGCTCTCATTTGCTCTGTGTTCTATGATTCCTTTTTCCCCACTAAATAAGGGTTGAAAACAAGCACGCTACCACATATTGCGACGTAGGCTTGGCCACTTGGACCAACCTTAGGCGACTGCTCCTCCAAAGTGCAATAGAGGTTGCTAATGCATACCAGGCTAGCCATCTCACAAGGTGGGCCCACAATGGATTAAGTCCTGAGCCGAGCCGAGCCGACCTGACCTTAGCTTTTGTTGTATGGTTAAATCAATGTAGATGAAAATGAAATTCTAACATATTATTTGGCCAAGGAAGTTAAACTGGACAACCAGTAAAAACAAGAACAGAAATCTAAACTAGAAATACAAGGACAGGGCATGATTCAATGCAAGTAAAACGACAGTCCATTAGGTATATTAACGTGCTATTTTGAATTTTTCACAAACAAACAAAGCATATCCCCACATGTGCATAGACAGATTGTTAACTCCATTCAAACTATAAGCACTGCCCCATCAGGAACCACTACACTACTAGAATTTGAACCCCTCAACATGCCACCACTGCTGCCGCAGCCCTTAATCCTCCTTAGCTCCGCCACCACCTCTCTGGCATCCGGCCGATCATCTTTATCGACTGCGACGCATCGAAATGCCAATTCAGCCACTGCGCCAACTCCCTCCATTGCTTCCCCGTCCACCACTAGTACAGGATCCACAACTTGGTGCAACAATCCCATTTGTATCCTTGGCACTACCATGTCCGCCAATGCCATTTCAGTCTTATCTCGATTCTGATCCACGGCTTTCATCCCCGTTATTAACTCCAATAACACCACCCCGAAGCTGTAAATATCGCTCTTTTCATTCAACCTGAATGATCTGTAATAATCAGGATCTAAATAGCCCGGTGTACCTTGAGGACCTGTCCAAACTCCTTCAGAAGAATTGTTTGACGCCATTGAGGTTTCTGAGCATACTAAAAGCCTCGAAAGCCCGAAATCCCCAACTTTCACTCTCATATCCTTCTCTACAAAAATGTTTGATGAAGTAATATCTCTATGAACTACCGGTGGAACTACTGAAAAGTGCAAGTATTCAATAGCCATGGCTGTTTGCACTGCGATGTCCACTCTTGTATTCCACGTTAACTTTAACGCCCCCTTTTGGTACAAACTCTTCTTACCGTGGAGATGATCAGATAAAGTGCCATTGGGCACATAATCATACACCAAGAGAAGGCCTCTTGGATCACTGCAATAGCCATGAAGCTTGACTAAATTTGGGTGGTTAATCGAGGACAAAATCAAGATTTCATTGCAAAATGACTTTGTTGAGAATCCTTTAGCTCCAGCAGCTGTTGCGGGATTGTGCTTGTGGAGATGCTTTACTGCGACTATTCTACCATCATAAAGCTGCCCTAAATACACTGAACCAAATCCTCCATCCCCAATTTTGCGCTTCGGGTCGAATCTATTTGTAGAGGACTCGAGCTCTTCATAGGTGAAAACTGGTGGGAGAAGACTAGCAGAACGGTGGCGCCGGAGGAAGATTATTGTAGGATCTTCCTCTGCAGCCATTAGTGCTTTTCTTCTCGACCGGAAGAACACAGTTCCAATAGAAATGGCAATTAAGAAACACATAAACAAGAAAATTATAGATAATATAGCAACTCGATTTAGACTTTTCTGTTTGATTCTTGTTTGAGATGGGAAACAAATGAATGGTTTCTTTGGGTCAGTCGAATTGAACCCACAGAAGCCATTGCTGGCCCTGCAGGATTTGCAGCTAGAAAAGTACGAGTCTTGGTCTTCATCCCACTCAACTTCAAATCCTCTTCTCATAATGTTTTCAAGAACTCCAAGTACGTCGCTTTGGCATTCCGGTTGAAAGTCTTCTCGGTGGCGCGTGGAGGAGCCACATTCACGGAGGAGTTGAAGAGGGTTCTTGATGAGATTACATTCCCAGGAGCAGCGGCTGCAGTTTGGGAGATTTGGAGGCGGGCAAGGTTTAAGGGCCGAAAGGCGGGAACAAGAAGAATCAGAGACTCTAAATGGTGAACCACTGAGTGATATAGATCTGTTGAGGGCGGAAATTGTGTGGGGAGAAGAACAGTTGTGGTGGCGGTTAAACGGTGGCGGAGCTGACAACGGCGTAGGAGAGAGAGTGAGAGAGGTGGAGTTTGGTTCATACTGTAGTAGAGAGAATGAGATGTTGTTGATGGAAATGGTGGCGTGTGAAGATGAACACTGGAGTTGGAAAAATGGGTGGCCACAACCAGGTAACAATGAGAAAGGAAAAGGGGGTCTGGATTTGAAAGGTGGGCATGAAACTTTGGCGTCTTTTGACGGTGGAGGTGAGCAGCTATGAGCTAAGGTGATCGAGAATGTTAGAAGCACGGCAGCGGCAGCGGTGGAGATGGTGGTGGAAGGTGGTGGTGGCATTGTGGAGCCCGGAATGAGAAGTGAAAGTATAAAAAGATCTGAATCTTGAACTAATTTGGGTGGACTAACTAGATTAGTGGGGTGGAGGTGATCAAGAATGGGCGGCGGAGACGGTGGAGGGAGGTGGTGGAAGTGGCATTATAGAGCCCAAAACAAGAAGTGAAAGTACACAAAGATTGAATCTTGAACTAGTTGGGGTGGATTGGTCAAGAATGGGCGGCGGGGACAGTGGCCGGAGGTGGTGAAAGTGGTGGTGGCGGCATTGTGGAGCCCAAAATGGGAAGTGAAAGTAATAATCAAATCAGTAGGAAGATAGAGATCTGAATCTTGACCCTAGTTTATGTGGACAGACAACCTAGGGAGGTGGGTGTGGGTGGGTGTGAGGGGGATGGCTCACGTGAAGATAATTGGGCGAAGACAAAAAATCAAGAAAAGATGAGGAGACCAAATTTCTTTCTATTTTTTCGAAAAGAATTAGTTTGATTTGGACAATTATTTATCACATTTTTATGCCAAGAGGGTTTAATTTTTTTATTGCTTTTCAATAGTTTACATGATTTTGGTAGTCTAAAATTGACCCCAAATTACAAAAGTCTTCGTGCTAGTGCTCGTGAAACTTTCGCACACTTAAATCAACTCTTCCACTCCTATAAAGTAAAGTTGTCTCGAAAAAATGAATCTGATTCACACTGGAAAGAAAATTTAAGAAATAACATATGTTATAAATTTCAAATTTACATTTTGACAAACTTATTTTTGAAAGCAAATTTGGACTCGGTAATTGCTAAAAGCTCTTGATAGTGGAGATTGATTTTATGCATAATTTCAAAATCTATCTCGATACCTTAAAGACGGATTTGTCGACTCCTCGATTCGACTTTTTTAGGTACTGTTCGATGTAAGTTTTTAGAAAATGAATTTGTGAGAAGTAATATTTTTGGAGAACATGTGATTTACAATTACTACTTACTCAGTTATTTGATTCACGATTACTACTTGCTCAATTATTATTTATTTCTATCATATTAAAATTTCAATAATGTATAGTGAAATTCAAACAAACACATAATTCATTTTCACATTATGTAGAGAGTTAGCCTCCGTTCGACAACTATTATTTGGATAAAATGGAGTTTTGAATATTGATTTTTTTGAAGAATGTTATTAAAAATTATGAAAAAAAATTAAATTTATGAACGGAATATTTTTTTGTTTGAATGTGTGGTTGAAAATGAGTATATAAAAAAAAAGGAAATTTTGAAATAATGATAGTCAAATGACTTAATAATTGTATATTGTGGTACATAGAATGTATGTTTCAAAATTCGATTTTCAAAAGCTGCTGTCTTTATGATACTTTATAATAATTGGAAGTGTGATATGTTGGCCGATTAGGCCTATTAGTATTCACTAAAAGAGAACTTTAACGTCTCTCACTAGTAAAAAGTCCTATAGTTGTAAATTGAACTATTACGACTTCGTCGTGGCTTGCCCCATGAGGGCTACTTGGAGTTCAAATGGTCGAGTAGTCTTATTTGGACATAGGTTTGATACAAATTGTATTTTTCTAATGAGATATACGTGCGTTGCACGTGATTTTGAAATAATGTTGTCAAATTTTAATATTCATGAAATTTTTAAATATTAATAGTTAAAGCAACAATTGCAGGAAAGATCGAGACTCTACGATTGTGATTGTGTGGTAGCTTTATAATTCAGTTTCGTTTGATGAAATGCATTGTTAGTATTGACCTCCAAAAGGCTAGGCTATGACAACAAACCATCACGATGTAAAAATGAGATTTTTTTTACCTTGTTGATTCCGAACTACGAAGGAACCAGACTTTTGACGGGCCAGTCCTTTTTTATGCACCGCTTTCCCATGAAAGGAAAATGAGCTTTTAAAAAATATAATATTACTTGTCCAATATTACCCACCCCTAGCATGTTAGAACTAAGTTTAAGACGTTTTCCTATTAGTGAATAAGAAAGTTTTAAAATAAATAACTTTTTTGATTGAATAATTTAAAATAGTTTTAAGTAACTTATTTTGGAAGTGAGACGAGTTATCTTCAAAACAACTAACATTTTTAACCGAAAAAGTAAAAAAGAAAAAAAAGAAGTAACATAACATTTACATATCCTTGAGCTTAGACAAACATGCCCACTCACTCACCTAATCAATTTCATACATTTTTCTGATTTTCTCTTGGTGAATTTGTATGCCAAGAGACTATGAATCCATGAATGAGTAGTTGATTGCTGTTTATCAGGAAAAAAATAAAATAAAAACAAAAAGATGGAAGTGACTCTAGCAAAAGTGGAAATTATTCCTCATGTCCTCGTCCTCGTCCTCTTTCTAATTATAATTATTTGTCAGTCTTCGATATGTCATGTTTTTTATATTCAAGCGATTCTCGTAAAAATTATTATTGGTGAACAAGTTAGATAGTACTCACGAAAAATTAAGTACTTATTTACAAGTTGTTAAAAATATAAATTAATATAAATACGTGATGGATAATGAGCAGAAAGCATGTCTTTCTATACTCGAAACAAAATAAAACATACTCTTACTAGAGTATTTGTCTTTTTTTCATTTGATTTTAATATTAATATGATTGAGGACCAAATGTGCGCGCACACGAACAAAGTTTTCAATATCTTAATTCTTAATTACCCTTTAAAACTTTTAATAATGTATTTTCAATTGATTTGGACAATTATATTATTATATAATGAAGTTTCATTGTCAACGTTTTGCCCCTACGAATCTATGGAAGTTTAGTTCACGTCGTCCTAATTCTTTCGCTTCGAGAAACCTTACACGTGAAATATAACATATAAGATAAAGATCATTTTTCAACTTCAATCAACAAGAAATTATTTATTTCAAAACAATCGTTATAAGAACCTTTTAAGCTTAGCCAAACACGAATTTTACTATCTATGAAAATCAGACCTTGGCCATGAAATACAACATGTAATACAAAAAAAAATTGGCTTTTTATTAATCTCTCTCTCTCTCTCTAGGTTAGAACTAAGAGTACTTCATCAAGAAATTAGGATTCTTTGAAAATATTGTTATGGAGTTCTTCAAAAAAGCCAAGGCTGTAAGACTCAAAAGCCACTTGAACAAATACCTAGTAGCGGATGATGATCAAGTCTCCACCAGACAAAGTCAGAGCGCCGCCACCCGAAAAGGGCGGTGGACGGTGGAGCTTGTCGAAACAAACAGCCATGTTATCCGCCTCAAGAGCTGTCACGGCAGGTACTATTCAGACTTGAAGTTTCATCTCAAAAAATCGACTCAACTACTCGTTTTTTACATGGATATTACCCTTTAACAGGTACCTTACGGCGTCGAAGGAGCCCTTTTTATTGGGCACAACTGGATGCAAAGTCATGCAAACTGATCAAGAAAAGATGAAGGATTTTTCTATTGAGTGGCAACCAATAAGGGATGGATTTCAAGTAAAGTTAAAGAGTTTACGGGGAACTTTTTTACTTGCCAATGGAGGAACACCACCTTGGAGAAATTCTATCACGCATGATAACCCTAATTCTGGTTCAACTAAGAATTGGATTTTGTGGGATGTAGAAGCTGTAGAAATCCCAGAAGACGAATTCTTGACTGATTATTTGTCGATGGTTTCGAGTTTTTCGTCAGTTTCCGATGAAATTTCCGGCTTGGATATGTCGTCGCCGGTGCCGGTGCCGGTGCCGGAGTCTCTGGTTTCTGGTTACTCACCCTCCTTTAAGATGTTGTCTATGGAAAAGGTATGCTTTCTAACTTGTCAAACATGTAAAAGAATTCCCAAAAATAAATAAATAAATCAATCAATGGCTGTGAAGAAATTAATTCTGTTTTTTCTAATGGTAATAACCCGTTTGGCCCTGCTTAAAAAGGTACTCAAAACTTTTAATCCCGGTCAAATTGTCATTTAAAAAAAAAAAAAACTTAATTTTTATTATGAATTTTTTCTTTCATTATTATTATTTAGGATATAATGGAAGAGGGAAAAAGAATATGTTGCTCCAAAATGGAGACTATAGTTTTGAAATAGCTTAGATAGGGCTTTTAAGGAGTTTATTCTAATTATGGTACAATCTTTGAGATTAATAATTTAATTATAATTCAAAAAATTTCTTTACTACGATTGTATTTGATATAATTGCAATGGTAGCATGGATTTCAAACACAAAACTAATCGAACACCACATAATTCTATTGTTACGTCTTTTAATTATAAAGAAAATTTGCATCTTAAATCAATAGTACGATACATTAAGTTATCACCAGTTTTTATTTTAAGATTGGCTTTATACGCAAACAAAAATGTATTCATCTATAAGTGAAAAGGACATACATAATTAATTATAATTTGTAGCTTATTTTGGAGAGCTCTCTTATGGTTTAGTGGCTTTTTTAGTCGTTTCTTTTTGTGTAAGTTATTAGATTGACGATAATATAAGTTATCTAAGTTAGGTCATACACGTCTTAATCCATTGATTGAAGGTTTTTTTATTACATTCTTGAATAACTTAAATTGCCAAAATGTCTACGTAGTTCATCAAGATAATAAAGAGTTAAATTAAATTAAAATAGAAACTTAAAGTGGGCTTCCAAAATATGCACGATGAAGATTATATCTTTATTTGACTTGTAAATTTTTTTGGAGTAATAAATAAAGAGTGCAAATTATAAAATAAGAATAATTTTATTATCATAAGTGAATTATCACCGGTTTAGATGATAATGATCTTTAATTTATTGTCGAATATATTAAAATATATCGAAATTTTATTCAGTAATGCTATTGGAGGGTTCATTGTAGCCTACTAACGATGAATAACTTTATTCAATTCTATTTAACAATGAATCGAAATTTAGTACCACCAACTTTTTTAATGATCACCATTGGTAATGAATAAAAGTACTTGAGCCAAATTTTATTTATTTACATGCAATTTGTTTTTGTGTAATAACCCAGTGTAAAAAAAATTTAAGACCATTCATGGCTAGAGTGGATAGTAAGTTATAAGTTTTACGAAATGTATTAGTATAAAGCATTTTTGATTAATTTAAATTAGAATTCGAGTTCTGATGAAAATGTTTTATAGAATATACTAAAAAAGATAATGTATAAAAAAATTTCAAACATGTTTGGGAGACATTAATTTAATTTTAATAATATGACTCATAAAATTCAAGTATTCATAACTTATTTCTATTCCATTATTATAATGTTAACAACATGTAATTTTATCCAAATATAATTGCTTATAACTCTTGAGCTACTGGCTACTGCCGCAGTCTGTCATTCATTACAGAAAATAACCTATGAATCTGTTGTGGGAACTTTAATATTTCATTAAACCCATCAATTCACTCAATTTTCTTTGTGGGGTTTCTTTGATTAAACAGAAATCCTTCAATTTAACCTCGAGAACACCAGCAATGGATCTGTTCCAGAACTCCAAGGCAGTTCGACTCAGAAGCGTCCACGACAAGTACTTGATAGCAGAAGAAGACGAAGAGTCAGTGAGCCAAGAACGAAACGGATCTTCCAGGAGCGCGAAATGGACAGTAGAACTTGTCGAAAATTCCGACAACATAATCCGTCTCAAAAGTTGTTATAACAAGTATTTAACTGCCTCAAACCAGCCGTTTCTGCTGGGCATGACCGGCCGAAAAGTTCTTCAAACGCTGCCGGGCCGGCTCGATTCGTCGGTCGAGTGGGAGCCCATCAGAGAAGGCAATTCAGTGAAGCTGAAAACGAGATACGGCCAGTTCTTACGGGCAAACGGGGGGCCGCCGCCGTGGCGAAACTCGATTACGCATGATATTCCTCACAGGACCGCCACCCAGGATTGGATTTTGTGGAATGTGCATGTAGCTGAGATATTGGTGGCGCAGTCACCTGTGGCGGCGGCGTCGGTGCCACCACGTTTGGTTGACCACTCGGATTCTTTTGCTTCGGATTCTAGTTCGCCTTCTACTCATTCCTCAGCGTCTGCTAGCTTTTCTGGACCAGAGGTACTTGAAACAAGTTTGCTTTCAGTAATGATTTGGCTGTTTGTTACTTTCTTTGTAAAATGTGTGGAATTCTTAAAATTGGAATTTAGAAATCAGTAGAATTTGGGTGTTCATCTGTAATTTCGTCCCTTCGGGGACATTTGATAAAATTTGAACCATATATAGAAGACTAGCATGGCCCCTGCGCAAGGCTGACAAACATTTTCGAATTATGTATATGATGCTTTAGTTTGGCACCAGCAACATTAGAACAAGAATTGTAGAGGCTAAAAATTTGGAGCATGATTGGCTAATTCTTAAAAGGAGTAAATTTGAAACTTGGTTTGGAAAAAGTAACTTTTAAGCTTAACCAAACATGCTTATAGTTTTGTGGGAGCTTTAGCTTTAAAATTCAGCATGAGTTTTTATTGTGTATTTACGGATCCTCAGTATGTGTTTTGGGGGCTCGTGTACAGTCAAATGATTCCGTGGCAAGTTCGCCATCAAATGGGAGCGATGGCAGGATGATGTACTTTCATATTGCTAACGAATATGGGGAGATTGATGAGGGCTTTGAGGAGCTTGGCATCTCATTTAAGGGAAATGGAGTTCAAGAATTGACGAAGAGACTAGAGGAGGAGTTGGGAATGAATGGTATTACTGTGTGTACACGAAGTCCGTTGAACAGGAAGCTTTATCCTCTTCGTTTGCAGCTTCCTCCGAGTAATTCAACTATGCATGTCATTGTGGTTCCGACCTCATCACAAGGTAATCTTTTATTCTGATTAATTCTGGTCAATTAACAAGTTATATGTATATGCAATGCGTTTTTGACTTTCATAAAGCTCGTGAATGAAGAAACGGAAGTAGAAAGATTCATATTTCCAAGAAAAGAACTATTTTAGATAATGAAGAAACTAGTATATTCAGAGGCAAGTGGAGTATCACTCAAAAAGTATCGAACTTTTTGAATTGTAAATCGAGGTCAATGTAATTTACGACTTTGAAGTTAGAAACTTGCTTGATTGAGTAACAGTCATTGAAATAAAAGGGATTTGAGTCGAGAGACGCTTTTAAGTGGCATAGTGGTAAGGTATTATATTGTGTAACAAGGGTCAATTGATGCTATATGCAGTGCACATACGTTTGGTAGGAAGGATTAGGTATTACTATTCACTATACCGTCTAATCATGTCAAGTGTTGTGTACCAAGCATGCAGTATAAGTAAATTTCTAGTTCCAATCTCTTCATAATGAGAGAAATTTGTTTCATGTTAATTTAGAGCCAGAACACAATGCTTTTATTTGATTAAATCTACGGTTTATATGCAAATTGTATGTTCTTGTTTCAATTACGAGCATCTTATTATCATCATCGTCGTGTCTCATAATTCTTCTTATTTTGATGAATCAGAAGCTCGAGATTTGGGAAGAACTGGAACGCCATTGTAGAAGAAATTCAGAATATATGGCAATTTCGCTCTACACAAATCAAATGCTGCACGTTTTGTACATACGCCTTCATCCATTTCGCAATGCTTTATTGATCTTGAGTCGGCTTTCATCTGTCGAAGTTTTGAATTCACGAAACCATTGTAAATGCATTCAAGTGATGTATTTGATATGCACATCTGAAATTGCATTAGCTTCATATTTTGTCGCAGAAGTTTTCTGTATCATTTTGTGGAAGTTACAGTAGATGAGTTTGTCGTCTCGCAAAGCCCAAGAAACTGAGAGAAACATGAAATTTTATATTAATCTTCTGTTTATGATTTTTCGAAGAGAACACTCTTCTTATAAGACTAATGATGAAATACGAAAATATCTACATATTTTTATAGTTAAGGTTCTACTAGTTACTCGACTCGACTCCTAGTACTTCAGAAATTGGGTGTCTCGACAAAATTAATCCCGACCAAGAAAAGCCCTACATTGTAACTCTTCTTCTTTCTTTCCCGGTGATGGATTCTTGTGTCAGAGGTAAAACTGGGAGAAAACTCTAACCTCTCTTTTCCGGGTGACTTAGCTATAGGGTCAGGCTTTTTATCCCAAAATGCATGCACAATCTTTTTATCGTTCCATATATATATGAAAAATAACCGATGTTCAGACCCAACAACACCTAAAGGGGAGTGAATATGTGTATAATGCGGAATTAAAATAATCAATCAAATAACAAATAACAAATCATCTATTTATTGTTTCTAGATGATTAAATTTAATATCAATTAAATTCTAATAGTCAATCATACAATATAAATCAAAAACATAGAAGGAAAAAAAAACACCAAATTTGAAAACGAAGGAAAACCTTCTGAAAAACTCTTCACATGAATTAAAAATCTCTGAGTAATCATTGCCAAAAGATACACTAAAAAATATAACTTACTATTGGTCGATATACAATTAAATTTTAGTAGACACTGATCATCTAATCTGTAAATCATCGAAGAACCTTTTTACTTGTGCACCTACACTTCCTAATAACTCAAAAGACTTCTTTTCCCTCCGCGTGTATCACAAAAAACGAACTTGTTCTAGAACAACTGAACTCCAGTTGTTTCTTCCCAATTTCAAAACTCTGAAAGCTTATTGGTGAAGGTAATGATTTTTATGTTTGATCTTTAAATCTTTTGCATTTTGATCTTGTAGTTGAATGAAGAGAATTATAAAATATGTTTTTGATCTTCAAATAATGTTCTCTTGTATGAATAATTGATCAACCAACAATTGGGACGGACTATGACTTAAGGTATTTATAATATAGAGAGTTTGAGTTTGTTTGAGACTCCAAAATTTGTTTAAGATCGTGACCTGGGGTTGGCGGATATCACCACCGCTCGAGCGGTAGTCTCGCGGCTAGCGAGCTGTCCATCCACTGCTCGAGCACCCATAGCGCGTTGAACAAGTAGTGACCACTGCAATTTTCGTTCGAGTGCTTCCAAGGGACAATGAGGGATTTTACGACTATTTTTCTCTTTGTTCCGTCTTTAACGTCTTTAACTCCTTCAAGACATATTCCAACATATATATACGGATTTGATTTCCTAAGTACGGTGCTTAATTTATGTTAAGCACCATGTTTAGGTGACAAAACAAACTACCATTAATGTAGTGTGCCACCTAAGTACGGGCACTGTACTTAGGAGATCATTACTATATATATATATATATATATATATATTTTTTTTTTTTTCCTGTTTGGTTTTTTGTGAAAAATCAATTTTTTATAGACTTTAATAAAAATTGATGATATGTGCATGCTAAAAGTTGATAAAAAATTGTAAATTTTATAAAATGTGTGATTAAAAATAAATTTAAAGAAAAAAATAAATTTTAAAATATTATGATCAAACAAGAGCTTGGTCCTTTACCTATTTTATGTCGGCATATTAAAGCCATTATTGTTGGCAAAGGTGGTTGTGTGCAGTCATTGTTGACTTTGGCAAAGGCATGCAAATTTTTCTCTTCATGGCCATCTTCACATTAAATGTTAAATTGAGAAAATTGCATTTGGTGAAGATTTTCTCAGCCTACAACTGTAATTCATGAGAGAAAATCAGTTGCTATTGTTGACCTTTTTGAAACAAAATTAATATTGTAGGTGGCCAATCACACTATAAATGCGGGATGAATCTGAAGGAAAAATTGTCTTGCAGTGCAGTAGCAACAATTGTGGAGAGAAAAAATAGTGAGGAGAGAAAAAATAGTGAGGAGAGAGATACATAAAATTATATAGAGAAATTTTTTTTTTCTGAATGTTTCCTACTTAGTTTCTCCTATTTCAAAAGAGATTAATTGTTGTTATTTCCAATGTTATCAAAATCGGACCATATCGGCCGGTTCGACCGAAAAACCTAGGAACTGGAGTGATAACCGACCCGTTGATGCATAAGACCCGTAAGTATAAAAATCGGCTTAAAAACCTCAACACCAGGCGGTTCTACGAAAAATCGGCGACCCGGTTGCAATTTTACCGAGTTTTCCTGGTTGGCTTTGTGAGAAAACAATAGAAATTTGAAGTAATATTTATCCAAGAAATTGATTAAGCATGTGGTACCCAAAATTTTCAACTTAAGAAGAATGATTTTCCAATTGGTTTCATCAAGCTTCTCCCATTTATCTTAGATTCACAGATTTAGCATATGGTATCCAAAAAGAAAAAGGAAAAATTGATGAAGCAAGAACCTGTAGAGGTGCCACTCCCGTCTTTTGTCTCATCTCTCTCTTGGTAGGGAAGGGATAGCATTAGTTGTTGTTAAGTATGTAGGGTTCATTGCATTTCATTTGGGCCCAGTTAGATATATATGTAGTCCATTTAGTTTTTCTTTTTTATTTACTTTGTACATTGGCCCATTTAATGTTAATTTCATGTGAAATGGTTATTAAAATAATTACTAGCAGTTAAATAATAAATATTAAAAATACTCTTTTACTTAATATATAAAATTTTAAGAGGATATATATTAATATACGAATTTTTTATTTAATTATATTATTTCCGATTCGATCCGGTTCGACTTCGGTTTAACCTTTTGACCCTTAACCCTCTCTTTTCCGAGTCAATGTCCGAGTCGATTTTCAAAATATTGGTTATCTCTTTGTATTTAGAGATTGTTATTATAATTTTTCTACTGTAGTGAAATCCCCATATACTTGTTCGTGGATGTAGCCTAACTTAGGTGAATCACATAAATATTCGTGTTCATTTTTAGCCGTATTTTCTCAATTTCATTTTCGTTGCAAACCAAACTTGACCCTCGTTTTCTTAACAGTGGTAATAGAGCGAGGTTTCGTGCAGGGTCATTGTTCACTATTTACACACAGGGTAGTATATCGATCGTGAACAAAATGGCGACAAAGTATGAGATTGAAAAGTTCAATTGGAACAATTTCTTATTCTGGAAAATAAGATTAAAAGTAGTTTTGAAAAAAAGATAATTGCTTGATGGCAATTGGACAGAGACCCGCGGAGATCACTAATGATGGCAAGTGGAACGGATGGATGGCAATGCAATTGCTAATCTGCACATAGCACTAGTCGATGGAGTATTGTCAAGTGTGGCAGAGAAAAAGACGACCAAAGAGATGTATTGAACATCTAATAATACGAGTTGTAAATATGAGATCCATGATAGTTATGCAATTAATCTCATGTGATGAGGATCTCAAATATCATGATGGAACCAAACACTCGATAGCGTTTCTCTGAGAGACATTAGCAAAGAAAGTGTCTTTGCAATATATCTACGTAAATAATGATCTGTNTATTGAACATCTAATAATACGAGTTGTAAATATGAGATCCATGATAGTTATGCAATTATCTCATGAGTTAAAGATCTCAAATGTCATGATGCAACCAAACTAGGGATGACAATTCGAACTGTTAAAATCGAAAATCGTGGTTAACCGAACCGAATGGGGCGAAAAAAATTGAACCGATGGTGCAATGTGGTGGTTATGATTTTGATTTTAATGAACCGGTTCAGGGTGGGACGGGTATGGTATTTAGCGACGATGCCCTGCCCCGAACCGAATACCCGTTAAAAAAAATTAGTTGGGCAATTGGACTTTCCATTAATCTTTCCCAAAGTTAATTGGACAATTTTGAACTCTTGGGCTCAATTTGAAGGCCATGTTTTTTTTTTAAAGTAAAACCAAGTGAAGCCCATTAGCATTTCATCCACGGCCCAACCCTTAATTCAAGTATCAACCCATTTCAAGTTTCAATTCAACCCTTCCTTCACGTCCAGACGTCCTCCACCTCCTTCCTTCATGTCCTCCCTTGTCGCAGCTCGCCCAGTCCGCCAGTCGCTTCGTGCTTTAATTGCCCAGTTTTCGCAGCTCGCCCAGGTGATTAGGAATTGAAACATCAGTTGGAAGTGTTTTAATTGATGTGAATTGAATATAGTGTTTCATAATCTCCAATTCTATAAGCTGCCATCATCTAGAACTCAATTG
>CAIGRN010093313.1:0-15579 GCA_903798345.1 Fraxinus anomala | reverse complement strand
TGTTAGAAGAAATAAAAGATATTATTTATAAATCAGAAAATACTAACATAGGATTTGAAGAATATAATAAATTTAATGAAAAACTTGAACACTATGTAAAAGATTATTCTAATCTGTTAGATCATAGAATGGAGCTATATAATGAAATTCAAAATAAAGGATAGGACTAATTCAAAACTATTCTAGAAATAAGGATATAAGATGCAAAATATAATAACTCATTTCATTAAAGGTAAAATAGACTTTTCATGGATGTGCTACATAATAAGTTTGACCAAGGCGAATTATAAAAATCCCCTGTGAGAATGATTGCTTAATTGAGAAGCAAATACAAAATGATAGAGAAAATACCCAAGGATGCTTATGACTTCGCCCACATTTGCATTCAGGATCATCGTCAACAGCATAAAGAGAATGGTTGCTAAATTGAGAAGCAAATAAATAATCATAGAGAAATATCAAGGATTCTGAAGACTGACAACATTTTCATTCAGGATNAAATGATAGAGAAAATACCCAAGGATGCTTATGACTTCGCCCACATTTGCATTCAGGATCATCGTCAACAACATAAAGAGAATGGTTGCTTAATTGAGAAGCAAATAAATAATCATAGAGAAATATCAAGGATTCTGATGACTGACAACATTTTCATTCAGGATCATCATCAACAGCAGATTTCTTCACTTAACCCAGGTTATTTTCAAAATAGCCCTCATGTCAAATCCATGGACATTATTCAATTGTAGAAACAAATGAAGATCAAATAATTGTATCAGGGTGCCCCAGAACTCTGAACCAAGTGGAATTTAGCCAGAGGGATCAGCTCCCATCTGTTACTGATGTTTGGGCGGCAGTTAACATATGTGGTTCCTATTATCTATCTACTTCTGGGAGTGACAAATATGCTTCTGCCAATGAGATGTCACCTGGGCATCTACAGTTTATAAAGGAGCAATCAGTGAGAATGATTGATCTGGAAACAGACAGGCAGGATAAGAAGGATATGTTGTATAGACAACCTGATGAATGTTTTTCTTTGGTTCTTACCCTACTCAGGACCGAAATGAACAGATACAATCTATCGTCTAGGGTCGGGGTAGTTCACCATACCATCAAGAGCAGAAAAAACGTCTGTTATATATTCAACAAGTAGCGAATCGAATGGTGGAGGCTGCTCCATTTTCCTGACAATTCAGGGAACAGACTCATCTATCGCATCCTCTGGATCTGAGGCAGAATAGACTATACAATTTTTACATGCATCAGAACATTCGTGGGACTTTGTATTCCAATGGAGATCGGTATACTTTCCTTGGGCAGGAGCACTTGCCCGTCAATGTTGATGACTGTGTGGCTGTTAATACTGTATGCATGTCAGCTCCATCTCACTCCCATTTGAATGGAGCATTGAGTCAGAATTGGTATCCAGGTGAGAGAGGAGGCCATGGAGGATCGTCTGCCATTGAAGGTTCAGGTGCCATTGGTTTGAGCCTCAGCACGAGCAGCGTTAGCAAGTCAGGTCAGAACCTACACAGTATTGTAACTGAATGTAAGGAACTTCGACGTGGTGCTACCAATGATTCAATTCAACAGTTTATCCAGTCTGAAGACTACAGTGGGATGGGTGGGGGAATGCCTTCAAGCAGCATCATGTTACAACGATCACGTATCCACTTCACTACTTAAGTGGCTGTGTGGCTCTGCACCTGGACTTACAATCAATAGCCTTGGATGGACGGGAATCCCACAGCAGAATTCTGGATTACCGTACATAGCTAAACCGTTCTTAAAATATTGTAATCAGTAAGGTTCTCCTACCTGTTACTGGACAAGTTTATTACTAGTTTCTGCTCGTGGTGCAAATTGCAGAAATGAAGACCACAGATGCAAGCTGCTCACTCAATGCAACTGGAATTTTAACATTTTTTGTTTCTTAAAGAGGTAGTTGTGGGTTTTTTGTTTGGATTTTGTTTCAGTTAGTGAAAGCCCTAGCTCTGACAAGTTGTATATACACAGAGCCAAACTGATGCCATGTATATAATAAGTAGATTTCAAAGGGATCAAGGGATCTCTGATATAATATACAGAACGCCAATTTTGATTTTGATGCTTCATCTCATTTTTTATTCAGAATAATATAACTTTCTAGTGCTTTTGCATGCTACAAATTACTTCAGGCAAAAACTTCTGCAAAATGAATTTGTAGCAGATGGTCATTACACTGTATTGTAGTTTTTCACTTGAAAAGGAGTACTCCAACCAATTGTGAATGCATATGCTGCACAATCTAACACAGAATTGTGACATTCATTAGAAAGTTGGTATTGGGGAAAACACGAGTAAGAAGTAGAGTATGTTTCTTGCTACCTTGCATTCCGTTGTAGGATTTATCACAACCAGAACTCCGTACTGGTCTCTGTAGAAAAACCAAAAATCACGATAAGATTTTTCACCTATTTGATCCACATTCTAAAAAAATGCATTCTTTAAGTACTCATTTTCAACCACACAATCTTCAATAAAATAATATTACACGCAAACCTAAAACTTTTCCTTCTTTTTTAACCACATATTTTCCATCACATCACTATTTAAAATAAATTATTTCCTTAAGAATGTGCATCAACAGGGACTTAAGAAGTACAATGCATTTTGCAGCAGGTCATTCCTCCCCACATTTAGAGCCTGTTAGCATGGATCAAGTTCAAGATATAGATACCGATAGGTGCACAAGTTCAGTGTGAGTGTCCTCTGGCAATTTCCTGGAAGCAGGTATATAACATTTTCTTGATGGAGATTCAGAAACTGAAATCAAATCCTGAAATGGTGGGACCCTATCATGAAAAATTATGTTTTAAGTCCAGACAATCTAACCTGAATATTTTCATCTTCCACTAAGTTGGGCACAAGCACATTCATTGATGGCCTAACAATGGTGAAGGACATCCTATCATCAAGAGTGTAACTGCTTCAACTTCTCAAGAACCTGCTTCATTGATGGCCTAACAGAAAGGGTTTCCCCAGTGCAACTTGATGCTAGCCTTAACATGGTCACCAAATTCTCCTGGGGTCCTGATTCCCATAAATCGGGAGAAAAGAACTCAGAATAGCGTCCATCCTTGATCAGCAACTTCGCCCATGCAACAACTGTGAATCCATTCCCATATTCGGAGAAGGATGGATCAAGTGACTTCTTGCCTGACATCAGTTCCAAGAGCACAACACCATAGCTATAAACATCTGCCTTGTCCGAAACGCGACAAGTGGTTGCATATTCGGGAGCCACATACCCAAATGTGCCAGCTACATCAGTAGTGGCATGTGTCTCCGAGACTTCTAGAAGCCTAGCCAACCCAAAATCTGAAAGGTAGGCATTTAGTTCCTCGTCAAGCAGGATGTTGCTGGGCTTTATATCACGATGTACTATACGTGGAACACACGAATAGTGAAGGAAAGTAAGAGCCTGGGCAATGTCCATGGCTATCTTGTAAATGGTTGGCCAATGCTTATCCATGCCTGATTTTTGATGTATGAAGTGTTCAAGATTCCCACCAGAAAGAAAGTTGTAGACTAGAAACATTTCATCTTCTCCAACATAATATCCAAAAAGAGTGACCAGGTTCTTGTGTCGGATTCTTCCGAGTGTTCTTATCTCTGCATCAAATTGCTGGGTGCCTTGAAATCTACCAATTGAAAGCTTCTTCACTGCTACAAGGAAGCCTGGGACTAACTCTGCCTTGTACGTCGATCCGAAGCCACCAGTTCCAATCAAGTTGGCAGTGCCAAAATTTCCAGTTGCTCTAACTACATTATCGTAATTTAACTCCAGGGTTGCATCTGCAAAAGCTGTTACAACATTCCTATGCAGGCTAGCTACTCTTCTTAGCCTTTTCCTTCCAATGAGGAAAAAAGCCGTCACCACTAGAGCACAGAGCACAATAGGCACAGACGTGCATATTGCTATGACCAAAGATTTCACTTTTCTCTGGCCCTGTTGTGGTTTTTGGACTTCAGAAGGGATAGGAATCCCAGCAGGTGGTGCTGAATCTTGATCAGGGCATGAACGGAGAAATCTATTTCCCCTGAAGGAAGTGCAATCTGTAATGCGTGGAAAATGAGGTATGTGACCAGAAAGGTTATTGAAAGATAGATTAAGTTGAATAAGTCGGGAAAGGGTTGAAAGGGACAAAGGGATCCCTCCCGAAATATTGTTGTACTCCAGCAACAAGATTTCAAGACTTGTGGCATTGGCCAGACTTTCAGGGATGGAATTAGTTAGCCCATTATAAGATAGATTCAAAGTTTCAAGGGAAGCTAAATGGCCAAATTTAGCAGGAATTTTTCCTGTCAAGTTGTTCTCTCCAAGAAGAATCTGTTTGGCATTTTTCAGTTCCCCTAATTGATTGGGCAGGGAACCAGATAACCTGTTGCTGCTCAAGTCTAGATATTGGAGCAATTCCAAGTTCCCAATCTCTGGGGGAATGGATCCGTCAATCTGATTTTCTGCTGCTTCAAAGTCAATTATTCTCAAGCACCCAAACAATTTGGCATCTAAAACTCCATTTATCCGGTTTGCACTAACAGTAAGGAAAAGGCTATGGAGATCATTACATTTTGTAATGAGATCAATAGGAAAAGTTCCATTAAAATTGTTATTGTTGAGAAGCAACTTATAACTCGCTCTACCATGAGTGAGCAAAAAATCATCTCCAACTGAGAAGAGCGGCAATGGACCAGCAAAAGCATTCCAGCTGAAATCATGTGCAACAACAAGAGTACTATCAAAGTCTACTGCTGCAACCACATTCATCTGATAGCCCCTCACTGGGATATTGAAGTAAACTTCTTGAATGTCTACCTCATCTAAGACACTAGTTTCATCTCGACCATAGTATGCCATGCGAAAATCACAGCCACCCCTATTCTCGAATTGGGGAAGAGCACCAGATAACGAATTCCGGCTAATGTTGAAGTACAGCATACAAGGCACTCGCAGCTGGCTTGGAATGTATCCTTGCAGTCCATTTGAACTCAAATCCAAGACTGTCAGATTTCTACACATGACACCCAAACTCTCTGGTACAGAACCAGAAATATTATTCAACCCCAAATTAAGGGCTCTCAAAGAGCATGAATGGAGATTACTCCAGTTACTGGGCAATTGTCCGCCAAGATTCGCCCTTGGTGCCCACAGTATCTGAAGATTAGGAAGCAACAAGAGCTCGTGAGGGATGCCTCCATCAAAGGCATTGAATTCCCCTCTCGAAAAGTCCAGCACAGACCCTGCACTTCCATTAGCACCGACGTAAAATGAAGAGCCTAAATCAACCAAATTGGTGAGCACCACAACAGAGAGCTTGAGGGAATTGGCAAGCTCAGGCGGAATTGTATCAGTGAGACTATTCCTAGAAACATCCAGCACCCTAAGTTCAGAAATCTGGCCTATCTGTATCGGAATTCTACCCTGAAAAATGTTTCCGTCGAGCAAGAGAGCCCTCAGATTGGAGCATTTTCCTATCTCAGGAGGAATTTCATTCACCAAGAAATTGTTAGACAGCTTCAAATATTGCAAAAACTCGCAATGATCACTAACACTAAGACCTCCAGAGAGTTGATTATTCGATAAATCAATCACACTTAACCTCCCTGAACCAATCAAACCATTGGGTATAGAACCCGAAAGCGAATTATACGACAAATTAAGCAGGCGAAGAGACGAAAGAAATCTTATCTGATCGGGAATGCTCCCGGAGAAATTACACCCTTGAAGTTCCAAAGTGTGCAAAGACTTGAGTTTTCCGAGCTCCGGCGGAATATGGCCGGAGAACGAGATACGATTGAGTGATAAAACTCGAAGGTTAGTCAGATTACCAATAGAAGGTGGCAGCACACCGACAAGACCTCCTCCAGTGAGGTTGAGGGAGACGACGGTGGCAGAAAGCGGATCACATGAAACTCCATACCAGCGGACGACGGCGGCGGCGGAGCAGGGATGAGTTGAGGCGTTCCAGGTGAAAAGGAGATTGTTGGGATCGTGAAATATTGAATCTTTGAAATTCAGAAGCCATAATGCATCTTCTTGTGATTGATTTGAAGAAGAAAGGATAGCAGTAGAAATGGAGAAAATGGCAAGAAGCAGCCATGAAAGAAGGTCCATTGTCATGAAACTAGTCAAAATGAAAGCGTGAAAGATGAGCAACCGCCTTTGAAGCTTACAACGTAGGAACTAGGAACATACAAATACTACCGACTAGTGCTTTTAGCAAGCGTATGAAAAAATATTATTTTAAATAATTTTTTTTTTTTTTTTAATACGTGGTTAAAAGATAGAGAAAAATTTTGAATTTACACATAAAATATTTTTTTACGTAAATATGTGATTAAAAGTAAGTACTTAGAAAATGATATTAAGAAATTTGTACAATCCTACTTTATGAAATGAAGTTGGATTTGTATATTGTTCAATTATCTTGTCAAATAAAAATTGGATTAAGCCCGGCGTAGAGGACAGTTTTTTCATAGTAAGGCTCCTCACTGTATCGACGGCCCCCACCACACTGTATTAAAAAAATGTAGCCCCCCTGTGTGTAACGCAGGCCCCTATACTTGTAGCAAATCCAAAATTTACATGTAAAATATGTTTCGTCAGAGTCGTGTGTGTTTATATATTTATATTAAAGATATGTACGATTTGATTTAAACAAATTTCAAAACAAACTATTCAAATCAGTTTGAAGAAATTCAAAACCAAATAAAATTATTTCACTTCTCAAATTAATTCCTATTATTTTTTTCAGTTCGACTTTGTCAGAATTCACACTTTATCTAATGACAAAAAAGTAACGATTTTCAGACAAGTTAAAATATAAATATGTTAGATTAAAATCTTGATACAATGTTTGATTTGGACTTCTAATTATAAATGTTACGTTACATTTGTTAGCAAAGTAAAAAATGTATACCCACCGAATTCGAAAGCTATCCACATCATTTTGACATTCAAATCATTTCTCGGAAATTTAAAAATAATTAACAGATATGAAACTCGACGCTTTGCACATGAAAACGAGAGAGAAAGAATGATCAAGAGCAGGGTCAGACTTAAGGTTGTGCAGGTAGTTCGAACCAATTATAATAGTTATATATGCATTTATATTTTGGATATTACTACATGTATATCAAAATTTATCCAATAGATTACATAATACCACATGACACTCATCCTTTTTTCTCCATCTCTGATAAGTGATAATTCCTTGATTAATACCATGCAGGATGCTTCTACATGTATTATAACTTCGACTTTGTTAGTCCTTCAATTTTGATTTATCATCACGCTTATTTTATGTCATTTATAGATACATAACTTATTTTTTTAACATTTTTTTTTTTCAATTTTCTAAACTAATGTAGATGGATTAGTTCAATTTCAAGCGAATTCTGACATTGAAACCTAAATTGAACAATTTTATAAAAGGTTTGATTCAGTTTGAACCGAAACATTGATGGGTTCACGTAGAGTCAAATGATAACGAAGATTCAATTCACAATTTTTTTTTTTGTTAACCACTAATTTGTATATTGAGATAGCACTTTAGATTTGTCAGACTCTTACAGAGCTTAATAAGTTGGACTTGCGGCTTGCAATGGGATTAGTCGGCTTATGAAAGATTTACCATTGGCGACTCAGCATATTTCAGTTAGAGACGTCAAAAAAACTCAGGCTCCACCCAAAAAAAGCTCAAGCCGAGCGGGCTCGTAGCTCAATGGCATCGGGCAGAGCCCCATTTTTGGGGCGTCGGTTCGAACTAGCCCAAGCTCGTCACTAGCCCGTGTCATGCCGAGCCAAGCTTTTTTTAATTTTTTTGTAAATTTAGATGTATTTTTTATATATTAATATTTAATTATTATTTATAATACGTATAAATTGCACAAATTTTAAATACACTTTAAAAAATTATAAAAAACACGAGCTGGCTCAACTCGAGCACAGCTCAGCCTGCTAAGGCTCGAGTCGAAAACTTCGGTTGAGCCTCACTTTTTTGGCAGAGCCTTTGCTCGACTTCGGTCCAAAAAGTTAGGACCTATTTTGCTCTAGTTGAGCCCGAATTTTGAGTTTCGGCTCGTGGCTCGGCTCGACTCGACTCGACTCGTTAACATGGCTAATTATAGCATGACCCCAAGGATAAAGCCGAACTCAAATTTCAGCCAAGAAAGCTGAGTTGAGTTGAACTCAACATCTAAAGCAGGGCTTCGTGAACCAGCATTATGGGCAACTCATTGGCTCGCCCTTTGAGCTACCCCATAGGCCTACTCGTATAATCTGCTTTTGCATATTTTAAACTTGAATCATGCTTCTTCTGTACTTGTAGTTGACAGTATTTTTGAACTGGACTTTGCTACTTAGACATAAAAAATGTACATAATAGTTTACATAATATGATGTGAATGGAAAATATTGGATGAAAAAATTGATTGTATTTTAAACTGACAAATGGTGGAGTGTTACGTGTCATTGTGTAATCCACTTTGTAAATCTTGATATACATGTAGCAATGTCCCTTTGACATCACCAGATCACCAATGTGTAAGAAGTCTAATATTGATTGAAAAAATCGGTGAACAAAAATATATCATGGCACGTGCTTCTGACTAGTATATATATAATCGTCATTGAAATTTATATTCGTCATTTGCATTTTTGGCAGAGCCTTTGCTCGACTTGGGTCCAAAAAGTTAGGACATGTTTTGCTCTAGTTGAGCCCGAATTTTGAGTTTCAAATTTCAGCCAAGAAAGCTGAGTTGAGTTGAACTCAACATCTAAAGCAGGGCTTCATGAACCAGCATTATGGGCAACTCATTGGCTCGCCCTTTGAGCTACCCCATAGGCCTACTCATATAATCTGCTTTTGCATATTTTAAACTTGAATCATGCTTCTTCTGTACTTGTAGTTGACAGTATTTTTGAACTGGACTTTGCTACTTATAAATAAAAAATGTACATAATAGTTTACATAATATGATGTGAATGAAAAATATTGGATGAAAAAATTGATTGTATTTTAAACTGACAAATGGTGGAGTGTTACGTATCATTGTGTAATCCACTATGTAAATCTTGATATACATGTAGCAATGTCCCTTTGACATCACCAGATCACCAATGTGTAAGAAGTCTAATATTGATTGAAAAAATCAGTGAACAAAAATATATCATGGCACGTGCTTCTGACTAGTATATATATAATCGTCATTGAAATTTATATTCATCATTTGCATGTCCATTAAAGCAAGGAAGATCTTTCCATCTGTTTTTTTTTTTTTTATTCAATTTTGAAAATATACACGTTGCTATGTGATGCAGCTTACAATCAAACATAAGTAATAAATGTTTTGCTTGCACCAGAAACTAAAAGAATACAATTTATCTGTCGATACCTAAAGTTCCATTACTAAGGAATCTATTACTGACCATTTGGGTAGTATTGATTCAGTTTGTTGATATCAATTGGTAATCGGATGAGATTGATGAAGGACGAACCTACAAAGACGACTCTTGATTCATTTTTCATGATTACGAACTTTTGCATTTTGAACCGTATGACTTGAAAGTCAACTTCATTTGGAAACTTCGGAAATATATAATTGTTGCATATGCTTTTTAATCTAGACAATCTATTTCCAAAATATTTTTTTTAATACTTACACTATTACGTACTCAACTATATCATGACACGTGCTTCTGACTAGTATATATATAATCGTATGATACACACTCAGAAAAGGGAGAAGAATAGGAAATACAAGGCAAAAATGGATTTAGATTTAATAGGCTTGCGGTCCAGTTTCCTCATTGGAACCTCCTCCATCTCCCACTCCTTCCGCTCCAACCCTTCGACGGCCAACTCTTCCCTCAAAAATCCCTACCCTAGGCATTTCTTGAAATATATTAAAGTAAGAATTTATTCATATAATAATCAGGGTAAAATATTTATTGTGGTGGTAATATAATTAACAAAATTGTATGAATATTCGAATTTTTTGCTGTATAAATCATTGCATTTTTATATATAAATATGAGATATATATGTTTTGTGGTGTACGAACTGAAATGAATAATACAAGTGAATGATAAAAATACAATATTTATGTCATTTTACTCATAATTATTTGAGAAAATATTAAATTTGTGATGTATAAAATATTTATTGTGATGGTAATATAATCACCCATAGTCAAGTGGTGAAATGCACTTCTAATCTACCACTGCACATAGTCAAACGGCTACTGCATTGGGTCCATTACAGTCTGGCCAAAATCTTATAGAATTGAGAAATAGTCCCTATTAGGTAGGAATTAGAATTTTAATTTTAATTTAATTAAAAGTTAACCATTAATTTTAATCATATATTTTATAAGGTTAGTAATTTTCAGTCACACATTTCAATAATTTTTATCGAAATTTACAAAAAAATCTAATTTTAATCTTGAGAGCATAATAAATAATAAGAAAATCTAGAAAGCAATAAAAGATGTCATTTGCACCCTACGATCAAAACATGGCAAAAGCATCTCATTTTTGTCAAAGTTTGAATTCAACTTTTTTTAGGAAAAGAAAATGAAAATTTGAATCAGAGAGAAGCTGGGTCCACCACATGGAAAAATTGTTTGAACTTGAGAAGGGAATCAAATTTGAATCACATAAATAAAAAATAAAATAATTATTCATAGTCAGAGTAAGACGGTGATTAAAGACAGTTAATAAACATAAATTAATTTGGTCGTCGATTGTTTTCCAATTAAACTAGTCATTCGTTTTGTAATTTTGTGCAATCAACCTATTCAGAAAGCATTGATATATGAAATGGTTGATAGCTGTTTTGATTAAGCAGAGCATGACATTTAATTACTCTCTCATTTAAGATGAAATTATGCGATTCATTTTATTGTACATTTCATTTAACGACACTTAATGGCATTTGAACGGGTGTCGTAACATCAATAGTGCTAAATAACATTACTCTTTCTTAAAACTCAATTTTTTTTTTCTCAAGATCATTTTCAATCATACATTTCAGGGACTCAACCTCTATTAAACCACCTTTTTTTTTTTTTTATCCACTTTTATCAGAATTTACTAAAAATCTAATTTTAATTCAATCCAAATAGAGGTTTATTTAAGTAAGATTCATTGTGGCAGAGAGAAGCATGTACGGATTTTTGTTTATTCAATCCTAAACACTGAGAAATAAGTATGAGAAACGAATTATGAAATTGTTAATTTGTATTTGTATAGAACACCAACAATTGGACTAATAAATGAAATCGTAATCCAATACATCCATTTCAATTTAATAGGTAGGATTCTAATGGGATGATTTTTGTTAGCCTTCGGCTACTAAACCTAGCTAAGAAAGTGGGGCAACTTATAAAAATATCTCTAAAATTAGGGATCTTTTGAAAAATCATATGAAATGTATTTCGAAATTTAAAAAATATTATGTAAATTTAAGTGTTACTTTTTTTTTTTTTAAATTATTAAAAAGTGACACAATGTCACTTTTTAAAGCTAAATGTCATTTTTTTTAATTAAAAAGTGAAGTTAAGTGACTTTTTTTATATTAAAAAGTAATAAACAATGTCACGTCACTTTATTAAAAAATGATATTCGTCACTTAAAAAAGTGAGGAAAATATCAAGAAAATGAGAGAAAAAATGAGTAAAATAATATGTAAAATTAAGTAATACAGTGTCACTTTTTATTTATAATAATGTCACTTTTTAAAGTTAAGTGTCACAATGTCAATTTTTATATATATAAAAAAAAGTGATATTTGTTTCTCAAAAAATGAAAGAAATTTCAAGAAACTAATAAAACGTAATAATACAAAAAGACACACAATAAAAGTGTCAAAAATTAAAGAAAATGACAAATAGTAAAAAAAAGTGGCAGAAATCAGAAAAAGTTATAAACGCTAAAAAATGTTACAAAAAATAAAAAAAGTTACAAAACAAATTAAAATGTTGGAATCAATTCAATAAAATAATATAAATTTAAAAAGACAAAAAAAAGTGACAATCCATTACATTGGATAAATCTCTAGTCTGCCAACTGCTAACATCAGAAGCTTGTTTATAGTAAATAGCTGCAAAACATTTTCTCTAATCCACAAGAAAAAAGTATGTTGGAATCCAACATAGTTATAGATAGCAAACTCTTCTACTTGTAGAAAAATGACATACCTAAGCAGGCTACGATAGTTTCTTGTATTGCCTAGTTCTAGCATCCACCAAAATTTCTTGGCCTTGCTTAGATCAACCTACACACCATCGAAAATCACATATGGTGATCAATCAAGAACAAGCATGGCTCGACATAAACTACTACCATCTACATAACTCGACATACACCAACAAAGAGTGAAAAAGATCGAATATGTATAATCGAGTTGGCTGTTTCTCTCTACACTTGGTATTAGAACCATTGGAACTTTTATGTCTGATTTGGCAATATATATGCAAATTAAGGCTCCATAAAATTTTAAAAATAAAATAAAATCAAAGAGGAAAAATCTCGTGTTAAGCACACATTTTGAAAGGGGAAAAGGAACACCTATATACCCCGAAATAGACATTTTGAAAGGGAAAAAGGAAAACTTATATAACGTGAAGCGATAAATTGTTTTAATGAAATACCAAATTGTATATATAAAGTGCTAAAAAGTCAATTATTAAACCAAACTCCTAAACGTTAATAAAACCTCCATAAAAAAAGTGACACATTTAGCAATTGACAGCGAAGAAACTAATAGTACCTTGCACTTGTGGGAACTTGTTGTGTCAGCATTATGAAGAAATACCCGGCGTTAGCTTTCTTTATCATATGGTACTTAGCGTTGTTGCATTGAAGCTTCACCAATATCCCCGTGCAACCATACAAAGCGTGAGGAAGAGTGGAGTTGTGGCATGGTGGAGGATTTTTTTGGTTGTAATCGATTGGGAGTTTTCTGAAATTGGGAATCGGAAGTATTGGTTTGGGCAGAGGTTTTGGAGGGTTTAGAACGTCATAATTACACAACTATATGTTTTAATTAGTTAATAGAGTCTTACACGCTTGCTCGTAACTATCAGTCACTTTCCTGCTGGAAGAAGAAAAGAAAGAACGATCTCTGCTCTTTCTCTAAGCCGACTTCAAAGTCAAGTGAGAACCAACCGCTAAGATGTCAAATTCGGAAGTGAAAAGTATCGAACTTGCAAAGAAGTTGGGATGAATTTTACAATCGAAAATTTACGTCCAAAAAAATCATACCCAATGTAATTTTACATCCAAAAATTTACACGGGATATGACTTTTTCGGATGTAAAATTTCAAAAAATTTTAATGTCATAATTCATATAAAATTTCCTAATAAAATGATGAAAATTACATTGAGAAATTTGTATCGCAAAAATAATAAATGTTAATGAAATAATTGATTTTTTTTTTTAAAAATGCGAGTTAGACATCTTTATTTAAGACTCACGTTTAACGTATTTTTAATTATTTTGGATATCTGTTTGGACTATTCAATATGCCCATAATGTAGTTCTCGAAATAAGTTTTGAGAAGACATAATCAATTTGTAAATTCGATTAGGGTACGATTATCAGAGCATTTTTAAAATTAGCATATTATCGAAATTCAAATTTATCATGATTTTGCCCCTATTTGGTGGAGATTAAAATCAAATTGTTTATAAATTTTGATAAAAATTAAACAATTATAAATTCTATAAAATATGTTATTAAAATTAATTATTAACTTTAATTTAAATTTAAATTTAGATTTCAATCGATACCAAACATGACTTTATAAAGAAAAAAAAAATTCAAAAATTGGGGGGCACTTGGCCCCCAAGACCCCCTGGGTCTGTCCCTGTTCCTGCTGGAAGAAGAGAAGAAAGAACCATCTCTTCTCAATTTCTTTAATTTTGCAGGGTAGTAAGTCTAATTTTCCCGAGAAAGTGTCGTTGAACAGCCCATTCATCCAATTGAGAGGGGACTACGAGCTTCTGGGCCTGAGGACCAAACAATTCCACTTTCAGGTATTTTCCAAGTCCAAAATTGGACAGGAATAATGAAGCAACTAAACCAAATCCCTTGCACATTTCATTAGTACAGAAAAAATTACATCACCAACGACAATAAAATCAATCCCCACTCAACCTTCACTGTACTATTAACTATACTATACAAAGAAGAACTGCTCTTTATACAGTTAACAAAAAAGCCAATAAAGTAAATTATACAATGCACACTCAAAGCTGCAATTCCCGTTTCAAAAAAAATAAAAGTAGAACGAAAATTTATTGTCATCTTGAAGCCCTAAAAAGCTGGCTTCCAAGGGTCACAACAGGTGTTCCTTCTCCCATAATTGTTGTCAAGCTCATTTCTTTCTCAAGTATACGATCCAGTTCCGTTACTGCATAACTCATAGCCGGACGCTTCTCGCTTGAAGGATATACACAATGCATTATTAACTGTAACAACTCTTCCATGCCTTCTGTAGTAAAGCTATTTCCCAATCTCTGATCAATGATGGTAGATATACTGCCAGATTCCTGGAGATTTTGCATCTGAGAAAAAAGAAGAAAGAAACATATGACACATCTGCATTTGTTAGCTGCTCATCTAATGCATTAATAACTAGAGATTTTGCTCGTGTTTAGCATGCTCTAAAGAATCATGCAAGTTGATATCCAACTTGTATAACAAGGAACGCACAACTTTAGTACCAGAATACATGTTGTGAATAAATGTCCAACGATGTATAGAAATGAAATAACGTTGTATGAGAAACAACTAGATACCCATTCAACAAGGTTTTGATTGATGTCTGAAGAAAGCAAGTCTCTTGCTTCCTGCCCACTTACTAACTCCAAAAGGAATATCCCAAAACTGTAGACATCACTTTTCGCTGAAAATTGTCTGAACTCTCTGACCCTACACGAGTATATGAAATTATGATCTAATACTCTCAGGTGAACTATACAGTAAATAACAGAATGGCAAGTGTATTACTCTGAAGCGAGGAAAAACTCATCAGCTGCTAGTAAAGAAGATGGGCCTGCTTGCTCAAATCTTCCAAGAAAATTGCGTAACCCAGCATCTGCCACCTTAGCTATGAAATTTTCATCTACGAGAACGTTTGCTGTTTTGAAATCCTTGTGTATCAATCGAGGACTAAGGGAGTGGAGGTAAGCCAAACCTGCATATGGTTGAATACGAGTCATTTGGAATCTCTTAATCAATTCTTTGAGATACTTGACAACTAAAGAAGCATATCCACCAAATACAGTCTTATGGAACTCTAGAAAGAAATTTTGTAGTCAGGACTGTAATATAGTATTCTATTTAGCATAAGAGAAGATAAACTAACGACCAGGAAAGCATAAATGCTCACTGATTTTGCAGAAGATCACCTTTAGCTGCCCCAAGAGCTATTGTAAGCCTATGCTTGAATTCAAGCTTTTCTTGTGAAACCTGACCGGCACCTGAGAAATGAGCCCGATGAAGACTGATAAGTTGCATTACAGT
>CAIGRN010093307.1:0-13589 GCA_903798345.1 Fraxinus anomala | reverse complement strand
GATGGACCAGTAGAAGCCTAAGGCACCCAGTCTCCTAAGGGTATGGTTTGCTGAATAGATTTGATATTTTTACGTGGTGTTTTGTAATTCCTAAGTTCTTTTTTGACAATATCTTTCGAAAATGCCCACTCCAAACATGGATGGAATATGCGAAAAGGTTGAGGACGTGTTTTGCTACATTTAGTAACAATGTTTGATGTAAATCAATGTACAAGCAAAAGGTTAGTGGCCCCTATTACAACAATATGTAAAAGATCTGGATGTATTATCAACAATGTACAAAGGTTTGGGACCTATTTTACCAAAGTCTATCACTGTTCTCAACACTTATCTCTTGTCAAAGCCGCATCAACATCAACAAACAATTTCAAACATCCACACTTTCAACATGAACAATTTCAAATATTCCTAGATAGAATATCACTTAACTATACCCTAACACATTGTCAAAATGAGAACATCACATGTTCACGACAAAATATCAAAGGAACGTCTTATGTGATTCACAACAAAAAATTTTTGAAATATACAACGAATCATAAACAATGTTGATTAAGACTTGAACAACAACTGGATGAAATTTTAATTTGTATTCTGTTTCATAGATGGAGTTCTCATCCTCATACCCCCAGCTTCCCGGTTGGTGCTATCTGATTTGCCTTTGCAAGATTACTTATTGTGACTAGTCTCTCCACAAATGCTACAAGCCATATCCATCCCATGACTCTCTCTCCTGTTGTCTGACTTTAGAGCCTCTTCTAGTTCTCCCTTCTTAATTCGCATGCCAGGTTTTTTTTTGATGAAGAGCCCTTCCCTGCCCAAATTTCGGACCCCTGAATCAACCCACCTATATAGTACATTTATTAAACCTTTTTTTTAATCACTAATGAAAGTCCAACCATTGAGTTTCAACACCAATGTCATCAACCAACAGTTCCATAAATCAACTCTCAATTACTTTTGTTCTCAGCCTCCAATACAGCTTATACAATAGGATACAATGCTTTCTCACCATCAATCAATGCCACTGCTGCCAAGACATGGCCACCAACATCACCCAGCGTAAAGCACACATCCAGTCTAACTTTTCTACACCCAGTTATGAATCCCTCTTTTACATTAGCCAAACATATATACATTCTCCTAAATTGTCGTACATCACCCGCCATTATAGTCTTTAGCACAATGGTGTTACCTACGTTTCTCTTCTTCAGGTGCACACAGCAATCAAATAAGATTTGAAACTAACCCTTACTATTCCTTCTAGCCTCCAAGTGTTTGGTCCTATTCCAATAGAATTTCCATCTCGATGCATTCGAAGCACATGTCTTCTTTATAGTCTCTCACACAACCTTTCATATCTATCCATGTATCTCACATTAGGTCATTGCACAAGTATTCTTCAACTCTGGTGTGTTAATCCAGTATGACTTACATCGTTTGTGAAATAGAGCATATAACACGCATTGCACTTCTTATCTTTGCATACAACTCATAGTCGAGTATTATCATCCTTTACATACATCATTTCTCTAGCATGATTTATACATTACTATCTAATGCCCTTCTTTAACACCTCCTTCTCAACAAACTTCTGACCTGCATTGCAAAAGCAGGCATATACACACCAATTTAATTTCATATTTAAAGGTTGAGAACTATTTTTGCAAAAGAATGCACATTTACACCAATTTCGTTTCATATTTAAAGGTTGAGGGCCTATTATGCAACAATAAAAAGCTTCAAGAGCATTAGAGTATACATGTTTTAAAGTGGGGGTCACCAAAAGTCATTTTCGTCCCTGTATACATAATCTTTATCCTTCTTCTTTCACGTCTCCTCTTCAATATCTAAATTACGTAGGTCATCTGAATCTTCATCTTCGATGACTGTACCATCCTCTTTTTGGTTTGTGCACTTATTTCATGTATAGTATCTCTCAAAATTTTTATCATCATTTAGTACTGTATCCTCTTGCTTGTATTTTGAATCTACAAGATTATCCTTCCTAACTGAATTATCATTTCTATTCACCTCTTTCTTTCCATTCATCGTTGCATCAGTGCATATTTGCAACACCTTCATTAACATATTTGGTACCAATATCACTATTATGACCTGCTGCATCATTCTGAAAATTTGCAGCACAATGCTCACTTCTTTCAGTTGTTCCAACATAAAAAAAGTACCTACACCCACCTCCTCAGGCTCCATAAGTGTATCTCCAAAAGGATCGCTAAAGTATTTCCCACAATCTTTCATTAAGATGTCCTCCAACTCCTTAACAATGCATTCATACTGTGTTCCTTAGAAATGTGTTGTCTTAGCATGCAATCGGATGTTGTGAACCAGTAAGTGGCTATCTTAATCTTGCAATCAACGGTACTCTATTTTTTTTTTTTTAAATAACTGTTCTGTAGATTTCTCTCTACAAATGGTTCTTTCTTCAACATCAACATCCATCACAACATTCCCATAACCATTATCTGATTTATTTTCTTCGACAATGCCTTCAATTGTTTCATCCGCATGTCCTTCATCTTCAAAAACTTTAGTACATTCAACTCTAGATTGATAATCTTTTTCATTCAGAACAATATTTTCAATGTTTTCGAATTCATGTAGTTTAACTATGCTATCAATGTCTGAATGTAAAGTTGAGATACATAAATCAATTTCTGGCCTTGATTCTAACTCAGTTGTGACAACAATGACCTCATTTGGTCTATAAGGTCAGACAAATACCTTCGGATTTGTAACCGCATATACTTATATAACCCTACAACTGCTAAGATCCTCAATCAAGCACAACACGTCATGACTCCAAATCTTATTATTTGGATTTGTTATAAAAACGTGTTTCTTATGTTTTTGAAATTCGAGTTAAATTCAAAATTCCCCTTTTTTATTATTATTTTGTAGATTACCTACTCCTGTTCGTAGCTCAATCGGAGGTCAAGACTACATTACGTTCTATACAAGTTCCAACAAATTACGAAAACGAATGATTAATAAGTTAGTTCATTTTATTTTGTTGAATAAAGGAAACTAAAATGGAGGATAGAAATAGAGGTTAGCGTACATTAATGGGTTCAACCCAACAATGCGCTACCTAACGATCAAGTTTAGTTGGACCATTTTTAGAATTCAGAATTTTATGAATTTTTACAGTATTTCCTAACTCATTCAAGTACAACATAGTAAAATTCTAGAATTTTCTAACATCATTTAGGCAT
The DNA here is from genome assembly GCA_903798345.1 of Fraxinus anomala. Lineage (NCBI taxonomy): Eukaryota > Viridiplantae > Streptophyta > Magnoliopsida > Lamiales > Oleaceae > Fraxinus > Fraxinus anomala. Next base: position 10,353 of record CAIGRN010093307.1, on the reverse strand, counting down.
TTAAATGGACACTCAAACACATGAAAAAAACTGTTCCCGAGTACACCGAACATAACATACGAAAAAGGGCATAACTTTTTCTATCGACCTTCAAATGAAATGATTCCAAAGCCAATGGGCAAATAACTCATCAAACCCGACTATTCTTGTCCAAAAACTCAAAAAATTCAATTCAGGATGTTTACAAGTCTATGGTTTAATCTTAACTTCTTTAACAACTTAAATTAAATGCATACTTACCAATTATCTTAAAAACATCGGTGCTCCCCTTGGAGAAACACAGGGCCGAATAAACCCATTATCTAACAATTCATGAGTTTGAACTTTTAATTCTCTAACTCTTTTGGTGTCATTTGATATGGAGCTTTAGATATTGGCGCCGCTCCAAAAGCCAGGTTTATCACAAACTTGATTTGCCTATCGAGTGATATATGAAGAAGATTTTCTGGAGATACATCTTTAAATTCGTGCACTACTGGTACCTCACTCGTCTTATATTATTGATATTGCGTTCCAAAAATGCTAACTGCTGCACTTTCCTTTCTCCAATTTTTTTTTAGCATTTAACACTGAGATTACTTGTGTTTTAGGTTTAGCCCTTAGTCCAAAGAAGAAAAATTCTTCTTTTCCTAGAGTTTTGAAAGACACTATCTTTCTTGGCATCGGATGGTGGCATTATTACAACCCGACCAATCCATGCTTAAAATTATATTAAAGTCTTTCATGTCTATTATGGATAAGTTCGCCTCAAATCATCTTTTCTCAAATTTCATTTAAATGACTTAGCTATCTTATGTGTGGTTAGCACCCTACCTGAAAGAATACTATCTTCTAGTAAGCTATTAAAATTATCACATGAAATACTAGATTTAGCTACGAAACACGATAAACAAAAGAATACATTGCCCCGGAGTCAAATAATGCATAAGCAAAAAAGTCAACTATCAAAAGAATACATATTATAACGTTGAGGTTTTCCTCTGCCTTTTGCTCAGTCATAGCAAAGACTTGAGCTTTTTCTTCGTTATTCTTATCCCGCTCCTCATTTTTCTTATGAAAAAATTTGTGCAATTTTGAGCTATGTGGTCCAGCTTACCATATTGAAAACACATGTTATTTTCCATCAGATACTCTCATTTGTATTGTTTTTCCATACTTAAGACACATTGGAATGGGATTGTTCCCATCCTTACTGGTATCAGCTCCACTATTTACTTTCTTATTACGTCATTTTCTTTTCCCTTATCCTGGTTGTTCTACTTCCTTTTACCAACCAAAAACTTATTTTGTTGGTTGCCTTGACCATGATAGCTTTCAAGAGTTTATAGTGTGATTTTAATCTTTATCTCGATTTTTTATCGATCGCTCATTATCGTATACTTTTATTCATATATTTATCGGAGTTTGAACATATTTGTCTTGTGTCAAAAAAATTCTTCCACGTTCAAATCCGTATCACATTCGACTAGTAACTTGTCGACACGTGTCGGAATTAGTTTGTGAGGATGCGAGTGAGCTCGGTATCTGTTGGTGCATTTTTGTTGTGGTCAACAATATTCTTATTAGATTTTGATATAAAAAAATGTTAAAATGTGTGGAAAAAAAAGTTATGTATCCCATAAGATATATAATCAAAATTAAGAATAATGTTATCTATACTAGTTTAGGCGGCTACAATTTATATGTTCAATTAATTAAGTCATAAGATTTTACATTTAAATGAATCTATCATTTAATATCATATAATTAGACATCTAGATTAACGCTTAACACAAGCGATGATAAATAACATTACTATAAAATTAATTGTTGAGTTCGACTTAAATTTAAATTTAAATTTTAATTGAATCAAACATGAGATAAATTATTGGATCGTGGGTCTTTTATTACTAGGTTCGGGAATTCCATACCAGGCCCAGAATCCGGAAAATATTGCCGTGTTTAATATTCATTTGAACTCGAGTACTGCTCAACCAATCTAATTAATTTGTACTTAACATTTGATATTCATTCCTAGTGTTAATAGAATTTTTGGTTATTTCGTAGTTTTACATGTTGATGTGAGTGATCTCAAAATACTTTCGTTTTCGGTACATCCTATAAACGGTATAAAATATACTTAGTCCCTGCTTAACAGTAATTTAAATTTAAATTTTTATGAAAGTCAAAATCAACAATTAATTTTAAAAATAAATTTTATGAGTTCCACAATTTTTCAATCACATATTTCATCATTTTTTTTTATCAAAATTCGTTAAAAATTTGATTTTAATATCCACCAAACAGATACTTTGTATTTTTCTTATTTATGAGTTGTCATGTACAATTCAAGAGTAATGAATAATTTTAGCTATTTTATTTCACTGGTTACTCGTGTCTTTCAAGATTCACATCATTTACATTTTAGTGTACCGAAGAGATAGATGGCAAGACATAACGATATTTTAGACAACTCAACTATCTTAATTTGCATTAAAGGGTTCTTATTTATTTGTCGAAGAATTTCCGAGATGAGTTACAAGTTAGTGAAAGAAATGCTTCAGAAAAGTGAGGTAGGAAACATGAATCATTGAGAAAGATTCATGGGAAATAAAGTTGGGCTATGTACTCGATTTACCTTTAACGAGAAAAGGGTTATGAATAATGATAAGAGTGCCCCTTTTTTTTTCAAAGTAAAGTATTGCAAAAGGGTATTGAATAAAAGAGAAAAATTAACAAATGATCGAACTTTAAATTTAATAGTAGAATATAATTTTAAAAAGAAATCAACATTATTGACTTGCAAAGCTCTATTGGGAAGATGCAGTGTTCTTGTGTGCACCAAAAAATCATGACTTGACTGAATGTTCGCATTGAAATGTTGTCTGAATTACCTAAGCAGGACAAGTGAATACGAAAGGAGGGATTTGGAGAAAATTGGAAAGAACCCTTAATGAGTATGGCAACCTTGCTCATTTCCCCTCAAGTAAACAAAATTACGTACATTTCTAATATGTAGTACGAAGCCTGTGTTTGAGTCTCATTTTTTTGAACAAAAATATATTCTTGAATAGTGTTTTAACATCATTTCAACCACACATTTTTAATAAAATAATATTACACGTAAATCAAATTTTTTTCCTTATTTTCTAACCACACATTTTTCATCAAACACTATTCAAAAATATGGGGCTCAAACAAGCCATAAATAAGAATATATAACATTTTAGAAACTGGACAAGATATATGACACGATATGAAGTATTAATCACAACAATAATAGCACAAGAAACAAGAATTTAATTTGGTAGAGGGATTGTGGATTTTATTCACTAATAATAAAGGGAGAAATTACAACAATATTGTATTCCTACACAATTCTAGCTTGCAGTAATAAATTAACTTATAAAGAAGAGTCTACTATTTATAAGGGGTGCATATCAAACCTTAATAATCGCACTAAAGATGAAAATTAGGTCAAAAAGGTGTGAAACAAACAAAACAAGAAAAATTCCAAATAGCCGCAGCACTCGAACGCTAGGCGAGGGCCAGGCTAACGTTAGCATTTTGCTAAAAATTCTACCCTACCGCTCGAGTAGTAGGTGGGCTTGAAGTTGACGCCGTCAATTCTATTTTGAAATTTTCAAAGCCCACGAACCAAATCACGCAACCTTAGTTAGAATTTAGGTAACAAACCAAAAAAACTTCATATTGGTAAAGCGGAATTACTTATATCCTCTGAACTCGAATGAGCTGCATTATTCAACATGGACCATAAATCGAATCCCAACGATATTGTACCAAACTAAATATATACTAAACATTTATTGATTGTTCTTCAACGATTGATCACGTCCTTACAAGATGTATAACTGGGACATTTTTCGCCCCTCCAATATAACCCAGACCCCTTTGCAAACTTTTAAAGTTCCACATCCACCAATAAACTCGTACCCTTTTGAATCAAGAATAACCAACGAGCTGAGATTTTTCTTCAGATTTGGAATATTTCGAATGTAGTCAAATGTTCTAAATTTCACATCCAATAGCTTAATTCTGACCCTACCTATACTAGTTACTCAACAAGGTGCGTTGCTTTCTATGACCACGACACATTTCAAAACTATTTCATATGTTACAAACTGTCGTGGAAGCTTGTTTCAAGGGTCGTCAAAACGATATTTTCTAGCTCAGTTTCAAGTTACCTTCCTCTACCAGATAACTAATCCAAACGACTGCAACCCACAACCAATATATTCACCTGATTGCCCCTTAATCTCATCCACAAAAGATAAGATAATGGTGATGATTTGAAAGCGACAAAAACACGAGAAAAAAATTGAATAAGTCACAAAGTGGAGAAAAACGAATGAGAAAATCAGTGGTTTTCACTCTCCAAAGGTAGCACGTTCTCTCTAAAGGTAGCACGTTTTCTTCCACTTTGTCGATGGTTTTTCTCCATCAATTACCAACCAAATATTCTTCACAACAAACATAAAGCACAGTGACATTTTTCTATCTTTCTTACACACAATTCACACACAAAACGACTAGGACAAATATGCCATATATATAGGCCACGTTAGGGTTTAGTTGAACCAGTAAAAGAGGTTAAATGAGCCAAGATTTAAATTCATCGAAGATGTAATATATATAAATTATGAGTAACATTAATTGTTTAAGTTACTTCTAGCGCCCCCACGTCATTTTCATGTTGAGCCTTTGGACTTGGTTGTTAGTAATAATTTAATCCAACATTTACATCATCGCCTAAGATTCAATGGATATCAAAACCCAATAAATCTCTACCTTGATACCCAATCAACCTACAAGCAATCAAAATGCAAAGTTAGCGCTTACATAATTAAGGAAATCAATAAAATTGGAATCACAGACCTTACCTCTTGTTTAGGACCCGAAACACATACCATACTTGCTTTATGTACTCACTAGGACTAAGGTCACAAATAAATACCCAAGTAGAAGCAGATAATCACAATAATCAATCAAAAGCAAATAAGCATGCAATGAAAATATTATATCGGATAATATAGATCTTTTCAAAAAGAAACGCTCATACAGAACAACATTTAATCAATCAAGCGGCCAATACATATGCAACAAATACATAAATGATCATAGGTAAAGATCTCACGACACTTATCATATCCCATTCCATGTTGCTCACACCTTGAGACTACATATCTCACCTCATCGCCTATCATGCTCACTAGACTGATCACTTAACTCATGCTTTACTTGTAGACCTCTATAGATCCTAAGTTATTGGGATAATCCTCTATCATCGCATCACTTCTCCCAAACTAAATGGATAATAGGTCTATACTTAAAAAAGTGATAGAAGTGTCTCTCTCACACTCCACCTAATCAGGGTCTTTTCACAGATAAATGATTTCAACATTTAATCACCTCTCCACTAGTGATCCAAATGTCACACTCCACATCCCGGTACAAACCACCAATGTACCTTTAGACATCTATACTATATCTCACCAATAGACATATAACACACTGCTAATACATCTTAACTCACAATGCGTGCAAACAATTACACCAAGTAATTAAATTGCTCTCAAAATTCATGCAAATGCACATATCAAATACATTGAAATGTAACATATAACCGTGCAACGGAATTAAGCAATCACACACATGCATAAAGGATTATACAGGGATGTACATGCAGTAACTATGTTTACTCTCAATNAGAATCATGCAACGGAATGGCGCAATCACACACATGCAGAAAAGGTTACACACGGATGCAAATGCAGTAACTAGGTTTACTCTCAATAAACCTCACTAGGGTCATCACTCGACCTTATAACAACATGTGCCTCGTCTCTTATCTTACCCTTTTGTTTATCCTTCTTATTGGTACAATCTCTCACAAGTGTCTAGATTCATAATAGTTGTAACACCGTTTACCATCGGACTTGTTCCAACTCTTTCCCTTCTTTTTACCACCCTCATCACTTAAGTCACTACTCGAATTACTACTGTCTTAAGATCTACCCAAATTCATTTGCTTAAACTTCATTCTACTCCTCATCATATGTAAACTCACCACTCCTCTTATCATCTATTTCAGCCTTAATCTCCATCTCCTAATTCCTAAGGGAATCTATGACAATATCAAGTATTAAGATATCCCTACCATACTTAATTGTATTCTTAACCTCTCTATATGAATCAAACATAAAATTAAGCAAAATAATAGCCTTACATGTTTTAGTCACTTTTTCATCACAGTTAACAATATATTGAACAAGTTTGTTGAAAATATTCAGATTGTCATCAAGATCCTTTGAACGATTCATCTTAAAACTGAAAAATCTTTCAAGTAAGTAAAACTTATTAGGAGTAGACTTAAGCAACTATAAGTCTTCCAATATTTGCCAAAATATTTTTGTAGAGTTAAGTTTTCCAACTTTTCTCAAAATAGTGTCAGATAAGTGTAAAATAATTGAAGTATAAGTAAATTCATTATATTTTTCTTTTTGTGATTCTGTGAAATTTGCAGGAAATTTTTCATCTATCGCTTTTGAAACTTTTTGTTGAACCAAAATTTCCTTCATCTTTTGTTTCGAAATTGAAAAATCTCATTTCCCATTGAAAACTCCAGTTCCAAAGTGTGAAGACATTTTGAAAAAATATGACCAAAGTGTACGAATAGATTACACAAAGTAATACTAAGGTCACAAACAACATACACCGTTCTAGATTCTCAGAGGTTCGTAAGATTCTCGATCTTAGATTAAGTGAATGTTCAAACGGGTCAAGTTTAGGCGTTCCAACAAAATAATCAATGCAACACGAAGGTATTCAACAAAAATTTAAAATTTTACGCAATACAGTCTCACACGGTGGCTAAACAATAGTTAAAGCACAAAAACAATTCAGTCAAAATTCAACACTTCAAATAAAGCAAATAATTCTTAAATTTCTAGCAACACTTCAATGTTACCCCCACACGGTAACTTCAATCCTAATGTCACTGAATACGATAATGTAGTAATGCTGAAATTTAAATTAGGATAATTCAATATACCATAGTAGACCAATCTGAGTCTGTAAATACCGATATATGCAAATTTATCACTTTAGAACCACCATTATTCGTCCTAAAATCTTCAACAATCGCTGGAATCAATCAATCACGATTGAATCCCTAAGACGCGAAGATCATAATCGTCCGACTTAGATGTATAACGTGAAGCAAAAAACTAACAACACCACAATGTTAGAAAAAATGGCAGCAACAAACTGCCTAAAGAGATCTCCGTTGGAAGACGCCGCACGCGCTCGACGGAGTTTTACTCACAGTTGTCACGTGCCGCAGCTATGCGCCGGCCACCCAGGACCTTCTCTACTTGCATGTCACGCCATGGTCTCCGTTTCGACAAACTCCTTCTAGATCAGTCGAAAATCACAAAAACAGTCTCGAATTTTGAGCAGTTTTCTGGACAATTTTACGATATGTTTTCTGCTTCGTTTCAGCCGATTTTTAGGTTGTTTTTTGTCAATTTTTCGTGCCAAATCCATTACCTTAAAGCTCTGATACCAATTATCGCGGAAGCTTGTTACAAGAATCGTCAAAACAGTATTTTTGGGGCTCAATTACACGTTACATTTCTCTACCAAAGAACAAATCGAAACGACTCCAACCCACAATCAATATATTCACCTCAATTGCTCCTCAATTTTACCACAAATGACAAGAAAATGGTGATATCTTGAAAGCAATACACCAAACCATGCAACCCTAGTTAGAATTTGGTTAGAAAACCCAACAATACAAGTATAGTGATAAAATGTTTTAGTCTTCTACTAGCACTACAACAAAAATAGTCATTTACAATACTAAAAAGGCAACATTTGTTGATAAATGTTACCAAAAAGGGACTTTTGGCAACATTTTAGTTAGTGAATGTTGCCATTGGTTAATATAAATGAGTTTTGACAACTTTTTTAAAAGAATGTTGCGATAGACCCCTTTTCACAATGTTTATTGAGTGTTGCGAAAAGTTTTACCTTTCGCAACGTTTATCAAACGTTGCAAAAGGTAATACTGTTCGCAACATTTGTCAAACGTTGCAAAATGTCTCACTTTTCACAACGTTTGATTCAACGTTGCTAAAACTCTCAAATGAACCCAAAACTTACCTATATTCACACCTCGTTCCCTCCATTCATTCCTCTCCAACCCATCGAGAAAAATTGAAAATGGCTTTTTCTCTCTCAAACCCACACAATCCGGAACCCAACCGATTTACTCTCTCACCACCATTCCACCCCCATGCTCTGCCTCCCCTCCGGCCATAACCGCCACCTAATCTTCCTCCGAAAACCCAAAGTCTTCTCTTTTACTGCAGACCCAAAACCTTCAAAATCAAGAATCTCGGCCTCCGTTTCAGCTCCAGCAGGGACGGTTTCTGGTAGTGACGCAGCCCTTTTTTGGGATGGTTTTGGGCTTCAATTTGGAGGAGCAAAAAGAGGAGATGAAAGCTTGAAGAAGGCTTTGACTGAAGTCAAAGGGAATACGAGGACTTTGGCTATGGTGTTGAGGAGTGAGATGGAGCTTTTGAGTTTGTATAAGAAGAACGAGGAGCAGATAGCTGAACTCAAGTTGTTGCTCAAGGAGAAAAATAGAGAGGTAAACTTAGATTTGCGAATTTTGATGGGGTTTTATTTCTTCTTTCAAGATGTTAAAGAAATTTTGTGAAAGTGTGCATTTAAGGCTTATTGCATCATTTGTGGCAAATTCATAGAAGAATTAATGTTACTCCTAGATGAGTAATATTATTCACAGTATCATTTGGTTCAATGTTAAATTTAAATTTATTTAGCTAACCCATTAACCATTGAATCTGTTGGATTTAAAAAATGCTCTAATTTTAAAAAAGAAGCTGAAACTTTGGCAGCTGAGAATATATGCAACTGTATAGACACTTTATTCTTTAATGAGTGTTGGTTTATGTTTTTCTTTATTTCTTGCTGTTGAGAATAGAAGAGGCAAAAGAAAATGATAAAAATGAGATTTTACAGGCTTGAACATAGTAACAGGGATGCTCCTTCCGATTCATCATCATCTTCTTCCGACTACGAAGTAGAGGCAGAGGTTGAGGCAGCAGATGAAACAGAAGATGATGTGTTGTATTGCATGTCTATTGATTACATAATTTTTCTTAACAATTGTTGAAAATCAGATTGGTTAGTTTTTGAATTTCCACATGACTTAATTCACGGATTATATTTACAGTGAATTAATTTGTCTTCTCTTCGTCTTTCAGGATATGAAAGTGAGGATAGTTCAGTAAATGAAGTTAATCTTGATTCATCAGGTATTTAACTTTGTTCTTTGGAAGATTCAGTTTTTGGGATATTTTTTCGAACGGGGTTTATATTCTATTGAACTTGACATGAGACTAAATTTAGGATTGGTAAATACATTAGTTGGTGATGGTAGAAAAGCTTCTTAGAAGAGTTCAAAATGGCTAGTGCGATCGACCTATCATTTTTTTTCCAGCTCAATGTAATCATCTTAATTTGTTTTTCTTTCAGTTAAACTAATGTGGTTCACTATTTCTTTAATCTCACAGAATATAGTTCATGGAGATATTAAACCTGATAATCTTTTAGTTATTGGTTCTGACACGGTTAAGATTTGTGATTTCAACGTCAATGGTTGGTTGGTAAGTGGAAGCAGCTAAAAAGTAAGGAGTCGATCTACATTATATTTTCTGAAAACTTCACACTGTAATTTGTGATTAGACACCATATTAATTGGTATTTACACTACAAGAAAAATTGGCTTTTGCAACATTTAAAAGGCAATATTCATTCATTAAATGTTGCTAAATGGGTCTACTGCAACATTTAAAATGCAACATTCCATTTGAAAGTATGATTAACTTTTAAATTGTTTAATTGTCAATGTGACTGTGCTGTTGAATGTTACCCCAGTAACGTTTAATTGTCAATGTCACTATTTATTGTCTATCTGTTTTATGAAAAATGTATTTGAAAATAGGACCGGGCATTTAAACCATTATGTGAGTAACATGTGTCATTTTGTTGTTATAGAATCATGTATCAGAACTTGAGACCCGTAGGATTGTGCTCTTGGTTTAAACCATTATGTGAGTAACATGAGTCATTTTCTTTCAACGATCTGTACAGGTTTTTGTGGCAAACCACACCATCAATGAAAGAGTTGGTGATGAATAGATTCAGTATTACCTCCTTTAGCTGGTTCAAACTCTTCGATTTGAACTTTTCGATAATCTCGTCTAAGTTATTTCCTTGTGCAACGCTGTCAACTTCCTGTAATATTGAGTTAGCTAGCTTTCT
>CAIGRN010093289.1:0-33902 GCA_903798345.1 Fraxinus anomala | reverse complement strand
ACAAACATTTAAGATTCAATCATTTTGTAATTTCTCTTTCACAATCACAATTCCTTGTAATTAACAAATTACCAAGACTTGAATCTACGGATTCTATTATTTAATTTATTAGAATATTAATTCAATTAAATAATAGATCTTACCATAAATATCGATCGATTATATATATGAAAAGTGTTTATGTCCAAATTTGATTGGACATATGGCATAACACTTACATTCATATCCTTTACAGTTTCAAGAGAAATAAGCATGTTTAGTAATTTGAATTAGTAAGATATTTACGTAAAATGTTGGAATAATTTGAGAAAAACACTGCAAAGTTCATTTCAATTTGATATATATATATATATATATATATATATATATATATATATATATTTCATTTCTCTCAGAAGATTTGACAAAGAAAATTCAAAACTAAAAAAATTGATTGAATCACTCTAATACAAGAGCGCCCTTCAAGAGCCTTTAACATAAATTAAGGATGTTGATTCTCCCTCCAAGTTTGATTTAGCCAAGGAAGATGACTCGTGGTAAAGACTACGTTCTTGACTTATTTGTAGCTTAGTCCTTGTTTGGTAATGTTTAAATTAGAATTTAAGCAATGGGTTCCACATAATGTATATAATAAAAGTTAGTAGTTGTAGTGGATAATACGAAATATGTAAATAAAAATTATATTTGATCAAAAGTGATTACGTTTAAAAACCTCTCAAACAAGCACTAATTTTATTAAAAAAAATTCATGATTTGACATGTATTTCGACTATATATATGCATTTCTTAGATTTCTTCAGTAGTATCTCGTTAGAAAACATGATTTACCCTATTTGAGCCTCATTTTTGTATGAGGATTTGTTTTGAAATAGTAATTTTTTGGAGAATGTGTGATTAAAAAGTAAGATATTATTTTACGAGAGAATGTGTGATTGAAAATAAGTTTTTTTAAAAAAAATTAATTTTTGAAAAAAAAAATGGGTGCCAAACATAGGCTAATGCTCTGGGATGTTATGGACATAAAGAAAAAGTGAAGAATAATTATCATTCTTTGTGGATGCCAATTTTGTTAGATGTTTACATAATTTAAAGAGTTTCAATAGAAATAATGTAAAACTCACCTATCACATATGGCAAAAAAATTGCTCTTTCAATCTCAAAAATGGTTGTTATTAGATGAGTGTTTCACCCGAATTTCTTAAGAATGAGAGCAATTTAGTTTAAGATATATTTACACATATATACCTCCCTCAACCCATCCTACCTACGTCGTGCCATATGTCACCACCCAGTCTATTGCAAAGAGTAATGCTACACATAAAGGTTGAGGTCCATGTGCCCCTACTAGGGGGCCGCCATTTGTCAATTATGTCAAATGTTATGTGTACTTTTATGTACCAATAGCATATTTCCATTGTAAATATCTCTACAGTGTTACAGAAACTCTATCTCCACATTACAAATGGAACTTCTCTCTCTATACATATAAAAAGACACAAATTTTCCTTCTCCTTCTCTTACTAGTCCATCTATATCCCCTTTATTCTCGGATTCTTCTCCTCCGACACTTTGGTCGTTAGATTCCTCCCCTACACTATCTTCGGCTATTCGATAACGTAGAGTCAAATAAGTTCTCCGAAGGGATGAAAATCAGGCAGAAAGTGGAAGAAATGGAGTTTTAGAGAGAGGTGAAAATGGGATTGGGATGAAAAGTGGGTTGAAGGGGGGGAATAGATGGGGATTTTGAGAGGGGTGAAAATGGGTTTGTAAATGATAGACGGTGAAGGGAGTACTAGTTTTAATACTGATGCTGCTGTGGCTTGAATTTACCAATAAAAGATTGGGAAAATATGAGAAGTTGGATGCAAAAAAAAAAGTAGAGAAATTTCTGATTTCTTTCCAGATTTTCTTAACCTAAAGCCCAAGCACTTGAAGTCAGAGCTTTTCGACTATCAGATCCATAGATTGTTTCTGTGGGCATGGTGCTATATTTGGGCGTTGCTATTTTTATTTATGTGCCGCCGGTTTGGGTTGTTGTACAGAGGTACGGTTGCTATTTTGGGTATTGCCTGCGTTGAGTTGTGGTGCTATGGTGCTGGTAGTATTGGTGTGGTGATGGGTTGCGGATCTACGTTGCATATCTGCACAGGCAATAGTGGTGGTGGTGCGTTGAATGAGGTGGTGGGGGTTGTGGATCTAAGGCAGCGACAACATTTTGGGTCGTGTCGATGGTGAAGGAGTGGGGTTGGGGTAAGGCGGGGAGATGAAGGGTAATTTGTAACCCATTAATTGGATAATTGTGACTAATTAATTTAATAATTTATTATCTACAAATAAGTTGTGATCAATTAATTTGATAAATTTGTTATCGATAAATAATTTGTAACATATAGAAATGTGTGATTTGTAACTAAATTTGCATTGTAATCGTGACATTCTGCAATTTGTGACTCGTACATAATTGTGAACATAAATTATATATTATTGTGACTTGTAACATATAGAACAAGAAGAAAGCAATCATGCTTTTATTTAATCGGATGTCATGACTTGTAACATAAGTTATAGCTCACAAAAATTAATCGGATGTCACAAAATGTGACCACCTAATTTTGGAAAAAAAAAAAAAGACGACTCTAAAATCCACATATGATTGAATCATAATCCCAAGAAAGCTAAAATCCCAATTTGAAGCTTGACCCAATAATTTATTGAATCAAGGAACCAAAGTTATAAATGAACTTGACTCGTTAATCATAAAAATTATGAATTTTGCTATAAAATTGTAGATCGCCACGAAGATGAAATCCTTGATAAATTCGAAATTGAGTTCAATGAAGAACAAGAAGAAAGCAATCATGCTTTTATTTAATCTCTCAATAATGGTTACTATTCAATGAAAAGAATGAGCCCTATAAAACCCTAAACAATTCGAAAATAATCTAAAAGTTACCAAAACAAAAGAGTTCTAACGAAATTAAAACAACTGACAAATACGGCCCAGAAATGGCATGTGTAGCCTTTCTTGCGGCAGTAAGGAAGACTTGTTTTCTTCTGAGGTGGAAATTTTGTACAAGTGTAGCCGCACCAATTTTAGAACTATGCGGCCGCGTGGTTTGTCGTGAGATTTTCTTTTTCCTTTGCTTGAATCATGTTCTACAATTGGGGTTCCTCTTCCATACCCAACATGAAACTTGATGTTTTGTTCGTTGCAATCGAAATCTCGATCCATATAGTTTGAACAAGTAATTCCATGACTTCCTTGATCTTATTTGCTCGTGATCTCGTCATTGATTCTTCTTCCACAATCAACAGATTATTGTTAGCCTTCACCACATGGTTCTCATCATTTCTTTCCCCTTCAAAAGGATTCATTCTTGAATCTCTACATGTATCAAACAGAGAAATATCAGAAACATTGAAAGTAGAAGAAATGTTATTCTCACTTGGAAGATCTAATTTATAAACATTGTCATTGATATTTTCAAATATTTAAATGGTCCATCTCATTTTGGTTTCAATTTGGACCTCCTTTGGGTCAAAAAACGCTCTTTCGTCATATGGCCCCACCCAATCACTTGATTCAAATGTAACACGCCTCTGTCCTTTATTAGCTTGAAAAGCATAATGCTTATTTTTTTCTCAATTTGACACCACACCTTCTCATGGATTGACCTTACCAATCACATTCTTCTTCCCATCTATACTACATCTTTCATCAATAAGTTAATGAATTAAATCCAAAAGATTTAATGGATTAAAATCATATACAATTTCAAAAGGCATATAGTAAGTAAGTAAATAAATAGTATAGAAAGAAATCAAGAATTCAAAGAAAGTTTATGTATAAGATTGTAATTGTAAATTTGTAGTGTGATAATTGATATTGAATAATTGAAATTGAAGGTAGAAATGAATGTAGTAGATTGTAGAATGTGGAAGAGAGTGAGAGTTGTTATTGAAATGTTGTGTGAAAAAAAANTTATTGAAATGTTGTGTAAAAAAAAAAAAAAAAAAAAATTGGAAATGAGTTGGGTATTTATAGAGTAAAAAAAAGAGAGAAAATTTAAAGTGGCCAAAACGGCCACTTTTGAGAGTTCAGTGTCCTTTTGCAAACAATCATTGTTGTGGCGAGCCCACGAGTAGGCTCATGTCACCCGTGGACAAGTCGAGCAGAAGTCGGCTCATGCTCATGCTCGAGCTTGAGCTCATCAAATACGAGCCCGAGCTGACGAATCGATCGGCTCATTTGACACCGCTAGCCATAGTTAATATAACTATTGTATCCTGTGTAGCATAATTATTTCTTATAAATATGGTGTTTTGATTCTCAATAAAATAAATAAGAATCTATTGACTTTTCTTTCTTTTATTTTTTTCTATATTTTATAACGCGTTATCAGTACGAAGTTTTAACCAATTAAGTTAGCAAAATTTATTCCTTTCTTTGCCCACAAATCTCTAGCTAGTTGAGGCAGAAAAAATAATTTTTCCTTCAATCAAAGAAATTCAAGAAGTTCTAGTCAATTGAGTTTATAAAAAAAAAAACCCCTATTTTCTACTCAAACAAAATGTCAATATTCTTTTAACTTTGAATTACATAACAAAGCGGTATAACTATTCGATATGGTCATATCATTTTAACTATACCAATTTATGATAAATAAACATTTTCTTAAATGTAATATTTTTCATTTAGTATTCTAATACATTACCCAGAAGAATAATGTAATATTATTCTTGAAAAAAGAAATAATCTAAATCAATATTCTCTAGAATATTGTAGCATTGTTTGAAAAGGAATGTTTTATTTGGGGTTTGTTGCTATCGAAAAAGCACAAATTTTCACAATAACAATATTTAAAGTAATATCGTATTGTTATTCTTGAAAAAGTATAATATTTGTACATATTCTAGATGAATTTCTTATAAATATTCTTGGTTAAATATTCCAAAAGAATATTATAGACTTTTGGAATCCATTTATATAAATCAATTTTTTAAAAGAATATTGTGTTGCTCTCAATTCTATATTTATTCGTATTCTTGAAAAAATATTTTATTGTTACTCTTGGAATAGTATAAATTTTAAATCAATATTGTAGAAGAATATTTTGTTATTGTTGATATCATTCATCCATAAATTTTCTTAGTTGCTCTAGGAAATGCAAAAATTCGGACATTAGTATTTTTTTCATTGTTTTTGAAGAAGACTATAATTTCAAATCAATGTTATAGAAGAATATTTTTGTCTAAAAAAACTTTATACTTTAATATTTAAAGAGAAATTTTTTTTTTATTGTTCCTGGAAAGTTTAATTTTATAAGTTTCAATTATTGAATAATACACGCGCTCTCGAAATAGTACAAGTCTCAAAAAATATCACATGATTTTACAATCATATTTAATTATGTTTATGCTCCTGAAGAAGTATAACTAAATATGATATAATTGAATATCATATTAATAATTTAGATAAAATAATATGTTGATGTTTTGAGAAAAAAAAAATCATATAAATATTCTAGAAAGAATATTGTAATATTGTTCCTAGAATAAAATATATCTGTAGGTGGCAATGTTCTAGAAGAATATCATGTTTAATCTAGTCAAGAGAATGCATTTCTAATTAATGGTAAGAACAAATATGAGATTCTGCAAATTTTTATTCAAGACTCAAGAAAAATCAATATTGTTTGTTATGGGGAGACAAACTTACTATTAATAATAGTTTGTTTTCCACTAAATAAAAGAGAAATCTACAAAAAATAATTAGTACACTATACTAATATTAGTAAGATATAAACAAATATTCTATTGAAATAAAAGTTCAATAAATTTAATATTTTATTATTTTGCATGTCCGTTAGATTATCACTAGATCAATAATGATGTTAAATAAGAATTCAAATAAACACTTAATGAAGAACTAGAAGATATTGTTCAATCCAATGAATTCACATAAAATGCTTGCTCTATGTATTATAACTTGATCATTGACCATCACTAAACATTATTGGATTTAAATCCTTATAATCTTGAAAATTAATTAAGGTGATATATGGGGCCCAATCATCTCCATATTGATCATCTAAATATTATTTTGTATATAATAGATATGATATATCTTCTAGATGATTGCTGTTTGCAACCTAAAATTTGTGAAATTATTGTTCAAATTTTAAATTATGAGTATGAAATTCAGATTATACAATCAGTACGGTATGTCTTGTTAATGCTAGCGAGTCTAATCTCAAAATTTTAATAAATTTTAGTTTAGGAGATTATAAATGGCTTAACACTATTATTTCTTAAACACCTTTATTTAATTTCTAAATCATTACTACTGAGAATAAAGTGCTTTCCATTTCTATCTAGGGAATGCTTTAGTATCATGTCAACATCAAAAAAAATTTCCACTATATTTGGCTTATGGTTAGATCTCAACCTTTTCATATAATTATTTTGATATTGCAATATATGTATAATTGATCCATCACAATTCACTGAGATGAAAAATAAAGAATGTTGAGAATAAATACATAGTTTAAACCATTATATGATATCTCAAGCTCTGATGGATGATATTTATAATGTTGTCTTTTGATTGTCAATTTGATTAGAGAGTTCTCTCAGCAATAGGGGGAATTAAGAAAATGAAAATAATGTACAAAAACATTATTATATTATCTAGATCATCGCAAAAGACAATTCAAACCAAAAGTTTGAAAGATAATCCATTTAAAAGTATTTACTGATTAAAGAGATTAACAATATCTCATACTTCACCTTTAAATGCTCCAATTTAGATTTACGTCCTAGAAGGATAATTCATTAACATTATAATATATAAATCAATGCCAGGCTTGAAATGTACATTCGATTCAAAGATAAAGATATTCAAATAAAAAATTGAGCAAATAATAAAGATGGTCCATTAGGAGTTTGAAACCCCAAAAGAGGTTTAGATACTTGAAAATGTTGAAAATTGAGATATCTCAATAAGTTATGTCATTATAAAAAGAAATAGAATTGAAAAGAAAATGTTGTCGACAGTTTTTTTATATATGATGTACCGCTTCATGTTATGAATAACTAGAATATCAAAATAATCCGTTGAAGCATATCGATCGAACATATAATTCATGACTCTGAAAATAATAAATATCACAAAGATTGTGGTGGATGAAATCTCAAGTCCATATCTCTTATCCCGACGATGCATGAAATTGAAATACGATTATAGTCAACTCATATGGCATGCCTATTATTGTTATCCTTGAAGAATTTAACATGCCGAAACATATAACTGAAGTGATGTTATAATGAGAGAGTAAATACATTTTGTACTCTTTTTCCTTGATTAGGATTTTGTCCCGTTAGATTTTCCTGGTCAGATTTTTAATAAGACAACTTTGTGGTGTATTCAAAGAAATAATGTACTATTTTTTATTCATTATGGTTTTCCCACAGAGTTTTTCCTAAACAGATTTTAACAAGGCATATTCTTTATATAATGAATGTTTATAAGGTACAGCACATTTATGCTCAAAATAATACTTTCGTACGTTACAAATTGTGTAGGACCCCCGACGGAAACACAATTTATTTTTCAATAGATCATATGATTAAAGACAAATAAAGATAGATAAATGTCATCTATGAATACGATATTATTTAAAAGCTATAACAAGACAATACAAAATATGTTTAACGACAATTGTAATATTTAACATATTATCGTACAAGTCATGGTTGACTTGATACAATGATTTTTATTTATTGAAATTATGGGAATAGCTGTACTCATTTTCCTTTGCTTAAGTTTTGTTCCATTGAATTTTCTTGGCATTATTTTAATGAGGCAACATTTATTACTCCATTTTTCTTACAATTATTTATACTCTTTTTTCATTCGTTTGATATTTTTGTCCTACCGAATTTTTATCAAACAAGATTTTAACAAGGCAGATATTGTATTATGAGTCATTCAAACGAGAGTATTATAAATTATATGTTTATTAGTGATATAGCTGGCAACCCTAGTTATTATGATTATTGTATCCATTGTAGCCCTAGTTATTCACTATAAATATTGGGTTTTGATTTCTAATAAAATACACCCAAGTTTATTCACTTTTCTACTTTCTTCTCCTTTTCTATCTATTTTTATAATAGTATTTATGTGTTTTTTTTTTTCCTTTTTTAATACTTGCTAGTTTAAGTGCCGATATGGGTGTGGATGAAGACTCGCCGGCCTCACAAAACCAATATTTTTGTGTTTTAAAAATTACAAAGAATCCTTTTTTATTTCCTTTTAAATTTTTTTTATGTGTTGAGTTATAGAACTATAACAGGGAGAATCTGCTAATTATCTCATTTTCATATGTCGTTATTTAGCTTGGTTACAATGAAATTCAAGTTTTAAACAAAGTGAAGATAACATATAGACTTCTTTATTTATTATTCTGAGACTGCATTAAACTTTACATTTTGCCTCTCCTCTGCATACATCAATTTGAAGAGTTGTTTAATTAATCTAGACTAAATTAAAAAATTATTAAAACTCATTTTCAACTACACATTCTTACAATAAAACATTTTGCACATAAACTCCAAACTTTTCCTACTTTTTAACCATACATTCATAAAATCACTTTTATAAAACTCATTTTTCCTTTAAAAAAAAAACTTTTTTAACGGGAATCAAATAGAAAACATGTCAAATAGCAGCTATAAACAGAAAAAATGGTCAATATATTTTGTACTCTTACTTGTGTTATTAAACTAGGGCATTTGTTTTTTTTCGATGAATTATAGCTTAGTTTTGTGTTAATTTTGTTTGTTAGATAAAACTAAAGACAAATTGGATGAATTGGAAGAAGTGAGCAAAAATAGAGGAAATTCAAAGTTCGAGCACCAAAGTGCAAATATCCAATAGTTGATTCTGACCACAAAATGATAATTGAAGATAATATAGGATCAACTGGATGCAATTTGAGGTCAATGGAGTGAAATATAGTAAAAGTATTTTCATAAATCATTTTTCAACTGCAAAAGTTATGCCTCATGTTGAGACCAATTTTTGGCATAGAAAACGTTCGCCTTGAAAAAGAATTATATTTCTAACGAATTGGTTAGATTTTCATACGTTTTGAATCGCCTTAATCGAAGATCGAAAGAGAAAAATATGACAAAAATATTAATGGCTGCTCAAGGATGAAATTGCAAGAATTGTCACCTCGCAGGACAAAGGGTTCGCCGGCTTGTTAAAAATTTAATCGAGAGCAAATGCATTAGCCGGCGTGCGAGCAATCAATATATTTATGTGGGCATGTGAATATTTTCTAAAGACCTCCGCTGTAATTTTCAGATTTCATTAAAATTCTTCATTGAATTAAATTCTAAATCAAATTTTGGACCTTTTTTTTACTCCTATAAATACAAAACTTTGAAGAGATCTCTCTAGCCTCCTAATGTTGACATATGGTTAATTATAACTTTAAAGTTTTGATTATAACAAACAAGTTAATCTTGTTTACTAACAATTGAATTTAAAGTGATTATTGTTCTCAAAACATTCAATAATAAATTAATCGATCGTCGTCAAAAGATATTAAAAGACAAACGTCAAAAAAAGATCAAGATCAATAGTTTAAGAGCCAAACATCAATGAAAGATCAAGATGAGAGCCTAAGAGCCAAACTTCGAAACAATATCAAAAACTAGATTTTTTAGTTCAAATGTAAATGTACTAATGCTTTGATCTTTAACAATGAATGATAAAAGCTCAAAAATTACTTTGTGCACTAAAATCTATTTTAATTATCACTTGCATAAAATATTTTGATCAAAAGTAAAATTGATTTTTAGAAATGATGTTTGAACTTAGATCATATTTTTAAAACAACATTTACCTTAAAAACTAATTAACAATATTTTCCAAACATCTACATTTGTCAAAATATTCAAATCGGATTAAATGGGGTCAAAAGGGGAAAATTGGCCAAAACGGACGAACGCCCGATCTGAGCATGCAGTCGTCTGGATCCCCAAAAAGTTTTCAAAATCTTTCTCTATAAATTCGTAAAAGGTGGACATTTAGTTCGTCCATGCAAATGTTCGGTTTATGCAACAGTCGGATTTTTGACCGTTAGATTTCATATGCATGATGACTATTTTGGTCGTCCAGATCCAAAGGCTAGCGTCCGGTTGGTTGTTCGGTTCAACGGAGTATTTTACTTTTTGAACTCTGTAAATACCCTCACTCTTTTCATTCTTTAAAAAGAATTTCAAGAGTATCAAAGTAAGATTATTTTGAGAGATTTCTTTATTCTTACATTTGCATTCATTTCATTTATTTCTTTATATAAAAAACTTTGATTGATTAAAACTCTTTAATCTTCTTCTTCATCAAAAATTTTCATCTATATT
This sequence comes from Fraxinus anomala, assembly GCA_903798345.1. Lineage (NCBI taxonomy): Eukaryota > Viridiplantae > Streptophyta > Magnoliopsida > Lamiales > Oleaceae > Fraxinus > Fraxinus anomala. The sequence goes on along the minus strand of CAIGRN010093289.1, from coordinate 23,468 downwards.
TTTATAGTCAACTTGTTTCTATTACTCAAAAAGAGAGATATATTTTGAAAAAGATTTTTGAACTTAGATTGCATAAATTTCTTCTGCATCTTTATATTGAAAACTTTGATTGATTGAATCAAACTTGTAAAATCGTCATATTCATCAATGGTTATCATCTCTTTCTTGGTACTTAATTTATTTCAATCATTCACTAAAAGAGATATATATTTTGAGAAAATTTTAGACCTCGCATTGCATTTATTTCTTCTTCATTTTCTCGTCGAAAAACTTTGATTGATTGAATCATTTTTTTAATTATCATATACGTCACAGTTTTTCATCTAACACTTGAACTATCATTTATTGTTATTCATTGAAGTGTTAGTCTCTCTTAGTACTTAATTCATTTGTATCATTTATTTAGAGAGAGTTTTCATTGTAAAATCGTTTACTCTAACATTGTGAGTCTTATTGAGGTCCCACAAAAGCTTAATAGTATAAAGATCAGTGCTCCTTGTTGTAAATCACCGTGGGGGTCATATTGAGATTTCGTAAAACTCAATATTGTATAAGGATCTACGCTCCTTATTTGTAAGTCACCGAAAGTGTTTTAAAGAGTTAGATTGCACCATAAGTTAATTAATATAGTGAAAAGACATTGCTCATGTCGAAAAGCTTGGTAACAGTGGACATAGATCATTGTTTTGGATCAAACCTCCACAAATATATCGTTTGCATCCTTTCTTTTTTCATATTTTCACTTATTATTTGAATTAATATACTTGCCTGAATTTAGATTAATTTTTTGAAATTTTTTTAAAATCAATTCACACCCCCCTCCCCTCTTGGTTAGTTATTCATAAGCTATCAATTAGTATCAGAGCAAGGCGCTCATTTTGAATTTAAAGATTTAACGATCTTGAGTAATTGATAACCACAATTTTCAAAACTAGAAGAGCATTCTAGAAACCGTCCTCCCTTATTTGATGGTACACATTATAATTATTAAAAAGCTAGAATGATGATTTATGTTCAATCAATATATTATAATGTTTGGAAGATTATTGAATTTGGTCCTTATGTGCCTACAAAAATTATTAAGGTTGATGGTAAACCGTGAAAATTGTCTTTAAATGCTAGAGTAAAAAAATCTATTTTATTGTGCTTTAGATAGAAATGAATTTAATCGTATTAGCACATGTGATTTCGTATATGATATTTGGCATGCTTTAGAAGTTACTAATGTAGGTACTAGCAGTGAATGAAACTAAAATAAATCTTTTGGTTAAGGAATTTGAAAATTTCCATATGAAAAAAAATGAACCTATTGTTCATATGATTACTCGTTTTATCGATATTTTTAGTGGTCTTAAAGGATTTGATAGAAAATTTACTAACGGTGAACTTGTAAGCATAATTCTTAGGTCTTCCTCGGAGGATTGAAGCTTGTTGAGAATGTTAATAGAAAACATCAAAGATATCAACACATCAATTGGAAAATCTCTATGGATTATTGATGACATATGAGCTAAATTATATCGAGACAAAGGAAAAAATAATGAAAAGCAAAGAAGAGGAAATACGTCAAATTGTTTTAAAATCCATAATTGATGAAGGCACTTCAAGCGAAAATATGAACGATGAAGAAAAATTACATCTAATTCTTCTAGTTAACAAATGGAAAGGTTTCAGTAACAATCATCGATTCCAAAAGGAAGAAGAAAAAGGGCAAAGAAAAGAATAGATTCATTAAAAAGAAACCACTACACGCAATATGGGATGAAAGTGACGATTATGACCATAAAGAAGATGAAAGTTAAGAGGAATTGCCATCATGTGATTTATGGCTATTGAAAATGAGGTAAATTCAAATGAAAATTGTTTATGAATTATCTACCTCTTATGATGAAATTCTTGAAGAAAACGAAAAACTTGCTTTAAATCGTTCGATCCTGAAAAAGAAAAATTCTTTATTGAAAAATGAGGTAAAGAAATGTTAGGAAATTCGAAATTATTTTGAAAAAGGAAAATCCGATTACAATTCTTTAATTAAGGAGAATTCCTCTTTACTAGAAAAGATATTATATTTAACTCAAATTGTTCACAAATTTACTCAACGCAAGAAAAATTTTGATTTAATGCTTGGTAAGTAAAAATGTATTTTTGATAAAGAAGGAATTGGATATAAACCATTTTTAAACAAAAGTCTCTTAAAGAATTCTTTGTTAAAACCTCTACTTCCCCTATTTCAAATATCACATATGACTTTTGTAATAATAATGGACATGTGGCTTTTTATCGTTCTATCAAAAATAGATTACATTTTGAAGACAACTATAAGTGGAATCAAAAGTCCACTAACATTAACTATCAAGGATCCAAGGTTGTATGAGTACCATAGACTAAAAAAATTGAATTATTTTTGTAGGTACCAAAGAAAATAAAGAGCAAATAGACATTGAATAGTGGATGTTCAAAGCACACGACCAAAGATCAAGCTTTAATGTCAAGCTTCAAAATAAAAGGATGGTAGTCATGATACATCAAAAGAGGCAATGTTTAGGAAGCTGGAGTAAGAATGTCTACGTCATAAACATTAAGATTGAATGTGAAGAAAAAATGTTTATCAAGTTTAGAATATGATCTTGGTTATGGCATAGAAAATTAGGTCATATACCACTTTCAAAATTTCTAAAAATTGTTTTGTTAAAGATTTGTCAAATTTGAAATTTGAGAAAAATAAAATTTGTGAAGCATGGAAAATAAGTAAAGAATTCTATTGACCTCATTTTTTGTACCGTTCACGTGGACAACAGATATCGAGCCCACTTACGTCCACACAAGCAAATTTCACCACACTTGGACAATTACTGGTCGACAATATTTCGAGTTTGAACATGGGAAACACTTTGCAATAGGAGACAAAAATGTTCGGGAGCCAACAAGATATATGAGCATAATCACATTATAAGGAACAATCAACAAAAATTAAACTAAAAGCTAAGATCAAATATCTAATTTTGTCAACAAAAGATTTAGCTTAAGAGAAGATAACATATAGCTAGCCATGTCAACGCGTCGAGTCGCGAGCCAAAACTCGAAGCTTGGGCTCAACTCGAGCAAAACAGGTCCGAGCTTTTTTGGGCCCGAGCCGAGTCGACCAAAAGCTCGGCCAAAAAAATGAGTCTCGGCCTGAGCTTTCTGCCCGAGCCTTAGCGGCCCGAGCCGAGCTAGCTCTTTTTTTTTTCTTGCATGTGCATGCAGTAAAAAATAGCTGCTGCACAGGTAGCTATTTTTACTGCTGCCCGCCTATGCGTAGGTAGCTAAAATAGCTGCATGCTAGCAGGTTTGCTGCCTATGCACGCAAGCAGCAAGCCAGTGTGCAGCTATTTTTATTTTTATTTTTTTACGAGTCAACTCGGGCTCGAGCCGATACCCCAAAATAGGGCTCGACCCGAGCCTCGGCTCAGTTCCACCAAGCTCGAGCTGAGCCCAGCTCGAGCTTTTTACAGGCCGACCCCGAGCCGGCGAGCTTTTTTGCGATCCCTACATATAGCTTAAAGTGGATGTATTTGAACTATGTCCAAATGACACTAGAGGAGATATTTATAGTGTTACATGTGAAATGGTATCCATTGGATGAGGGAACACGTAGCCTAATCTCCTTAATCGAAGCATCTTATCGTAGGCGCATTTAATGATCTCAAAGAGGGGTAGCTATCATATAACTTATGTTGACAAAATTTCGACATATTATTCATTATAGGGGTCACATCAATCATTCCAACAAGATTTTATCCATTTAGGATCTTCAAGGGAGGTAGGTCGTCACTTGTCGTGGTAGAGTTTCAGATTTAGCCTCCTTGAGCATCACCTCTTCGACAGGTCAATGAAGCACCACCACTTCAGTGAAAGGGCTTCGATTGGTAGAGGGCTTTGGTAGGTCCCTTGCATGCCACGTGGGATGCCACATAGGCTTCTCGTGGGAGCTTAGGTGGCGAAGCGTAACAATAGTCCCTGAAGTTCATGCATGATTATTTATGTAATGCGTGGACTTTTGTTGACCTCGTTTTTTGTTGATGTGGATAACATATACTGAGCTCATTCACATCTACGCAAGCTATGTTTTCGACACAGCATAATAGTCATCCAAGTCCAAGTATAGATATTGATATCATAGTTGGAGTTCGAATTCAAACCTGATTCTCATATGTTATCCTATCTTTTTGTAGTGTTGAATTGCTGAAGTTCCTTATAATTGAAAATAAAGTACGCTTTTGTTAATCGTACCAATGATTTGATATTTTTGTACGTTACCAAAAAAATACAACTAAAGCGATTTGAATTCCAATACATGTACCAGTCGTTATATTGAATGCACAGTGATGGGCACGTTGCTGCATTTTGAGAATGGCACACTGAAACGTGTACGTGAGGAACACGCATCAATATGAGGCGTTGACGATAAAAATCGATTGAATTTAATATCTCATATGAGGTTAGAAATGGATGCTTCAGATGAAGTGGATCTAGATCTAATGGCTATACTTCGCCTATCATTCTTATAAAAGCTAAAATCCTGTCATTGTATTAGATTTTTACCTTTGCAAAAATCTTCAAATCTCTCAAGCATTCAAAAATCTTCTAGCCATTTCTGTTCTCAAGTGACCTTACGTTCTTAGAGCTTATCCTCCATTTAGGTAACTTCTTTGTTTTCCATCTTCCATTCATTCATTCATCTTTATCAATTTCTATAGCTTCTACGTCTAGTGCTAGTAGTGGCGGGATGAGTCTCGTAAGGGTTGGGAAACAGACACTACTTGGTGGTTCGGACGGTGGGATGTGAGCTGTAAGTGAGGAACCCATTGATTATAAAGCGGGATGGGAGCTGCAAGAATCCCATCTGCAATGACCTCTGAAAAGTTGGTAGAAATTAGGGAAAAATATAAGATCTCGGATTCTGTGGAACTCTTAGTACGCAAAGCTTATGAACGTGTCTGCTATCCAAGGTTAGGTTGTGTATCTATAAATGAATTTCTTTTCAAGGCAGGCATGTTCCACCTCTGCACCCATTTTTTAGGGTAGTGTTGAGGTCGTATATATTAGCTCCAACCCAACTCTTACCGAATTGGTGGAGCCAATTAGTTGGGGCTACTTCATTTGGAAGGAAGCCTCGCTTGGAGAGGACATGCCCCTACATGTCTTTTAAACACTTTTTCAACCTTGTGTACTTAGGAATGGGAAGTCAAATGGGTGGTACTACATGACCCCTTCGGGGGCCCATGCCCCATTTGTAGTAGATCTGCCTTCTTCCATTAAAGGGTGGAAAGAGTCCTGGTTTTAGGTAAGGGATAGGTGGCAAATTGTTGAGGGAGATAAGGCCACAGCTTGTACTGTGCCGACCCAATATTTCGAAACTCTTGAGTTTTTTTTAAACTTGTCATTTTCTTATAATGACTTCATCGGACGATATTTGGTTCTACAGTTTTAGGGAATCATTTCAAACTTTCCCAGGTTGAGTGAACGTAATTGAAGGCGTATATAGACGTCCTTAGAGTTCACGCCACTTCGACCTCCTTATTGAGCGTAGCAAATTTTTCCTTGATTTTGAACTAATGGCTTCCCTAGGTAAATACCGAGGCTCTACATGTTGATGTTTTTTATAGTAGCAGAGTTAACATTGAATTTTTGTTGCTTGCAGGTGACTTTGGAAATAAAAAATACCCCATCCTTGACATGGCTTCCATCTTGAGAGCCACTTCTACAATGAGCTCTCGATCTTTGAAAGCTTGTACGCCTCAGCAAGGAGCATGCTGAGAGGAATGATGAGGAGGGTCTTCAGAAGGGTTGGACAGGCCAATGGAGAAGTGGAGGTGCCCTAGAAAAAGAGGAAACTATCCCGTGCCACTAGCTCTGCATCTAGGAAATTCGGCACATCAAGTGACCTAGTGGCTATGATGGCCCCACCCCCACATCTTCCCAAATTGATGCAGTCTTCCTTTACTGCTGCAAAAGCTCAGAAGGCCAGATAGGCCAATGAAGAGGTTGTGAAGGAGGTAGAGCTAGTAAAGAAGGCACCGATGGTGAGAACCCCTGGAAATTAGGGAGGTTTTTGGCTGGGCAAGACGAGGAGATTGCCTTGGCAGTAATGCACATGTGGCCACCTGAAGTCCAGGATGCCACTATAAAATTCTACAAATTTTGTGGCCACCTATAAAGTGGTTGACCTCACAATAACCCTAGTAAGCTTGATTTTCAGGGCTTTTGGGATCATCCTTAAGAGTCAAGAGGTGTTGAAATACATTCAAACACGTAATAGGGAGTTTGTTGAGAAGTTGGCCTCGGTGGAAGAGGAGGTGAAAAGAAAAAGGGACGAAGAGTTGAAGGCCCAACGTACTAAAGAAGCAGCTAAGTTAGATTCTGCCTTAGCTGAGATCAAGGTTCTAAAGAGAGAAGTCCATATATCCCAGTGCGAAGTGGCTTCATTAACAAAAAGTTAAAACTTTAAACAATCATCAAAAGCTGATGGCCGAAGCTTTAGAGAAAGCTAACTTAGAAAATGCTGGCCTAAATGATGCAAATGGGTGCATAGAGACCCAAATAAGGCACTATATGTAGGAAGTTGAGCAGGCCAAAGCTTATGTTCAGAAGACGGGTGAGGAGGTGGTGAAGGACTACATCGCCAACTTTCACTTGAAGAAAGAGTATTAGCACTTCGGCGCCTACTTGAGGTGGTTTGCCTATGTCGAAGTAGTAAACAGGGTGGAGAGCTTTATCCAAAACTTAATTCTAGTTGAAAGCTGAGTTCTTGGAGGGGGTGTCTCAGAGCCCAGCTGATGATGCAGTTAAAGCAGATGAGATCGAAGTTGACTAAGAGAAAACTCTTGAGGACGAAGCTTCAGGCCAATACTCTATTCCTATTAAAGCACTTACTACTGAGGCGTTGGACTCCTGCCACCTCTACCATAGAATAGGCTTTTTAAATTTATTTACTACGTAATGGCTGAGGCCTTCCTTTGTATAGTTTTTTAATCAATGAAGTACTTTATTTTCTATTTTTTCAAGTGTTATAACCTCTCTAATGTGCGTAATTTAAACACAATTGAACTTACAAGATAAATTGAAGTAAATATGATGATCTTTAAAGACAGATGGACCTTAAAACTTATTAAAGATGATTAAATTTGAGAACACAAATGGAACCTCTAACATGTCTTTCAACTAACTGTTTTAGCTTTTCCCATGATGTTTAGCTTCGTCATGGGAGTCGTGTTGTATGCCTCGAAAAATCATTGAGATAATCCGTTTAAGGATCTGATCTTCTTAAAGTTTTGCAAAACCTCTCTCTATAAATTCGTAAACGGTATACGTCTGGTTGATGCAATGGTATGGACCTTAAAACTTGTTGAAGATGATTAAATTTGAGAACACAAATGGAACCTCAAACATGTCTTTCAACTAACTGTTTTAGCTTTTCCCATGATGTTTAGCTTCGTCATGGGAGTCGTGTTGTATGTCTCGAAAAATCATTGAGATAATCCCTTTAAGGATCTGATCTTCTTAAAGTTTTGCAAAATCTCTCTCTATAAATTCGTAGACGGTATACGTCTGGTTGATGCAACGGTCATATTTTTTATTGTTAGATTTCATATGCATAACAACTAGTATGGTAGTCCATATCAAAAGGCGAACATCCGGTTGGTTGTTCGGATCGACAGAGTATTTTACTTTTTGAACTCTATAAATACCCTCACTCTTTTCATTCTTTAAAGAGAATTTCAAGAGCATCAAAGTGAGATATATTTTGAGAGATTTCTTTATGCTTACATTTGCATTCATTTCACATATTTCTTCATATTAAAAACTTTGATTGATTAAAACTCTTTAATCTTCATCTTCATCAAAGTTTTTCATCTATATTTTTGTATTCAACTTATTTCTATTACTCAAAAAGAGAGATATATTTTGAAAAAGATTTTTGAACTTAGATTGCATATGAAATCTACTTTTTCATACTGAAAACTTTGATTGATTGAATCAAACTTGTAAAATCATCATATTCATCAAAGTTCATCATTTCTTTCTTGGTACTTAATTTATTACAATAATTAATTGAAAGAGATATATATTTTGAGAAAAATTTTGACCTCACATTGCATTTATTTCTTCTTCATATTCTCGTTGAAAAACTTTGATTGATTGAATCAGATTTTTAATTATCATATACGTCAAAATTTTTCATCTAACACTTGAACTATTATTTATTGTTATTCATTGAAGTGTTAGTCTCTCTTAGTACTTAATTCATTTGTATCATTTATTAAGAAAGAGTTTTCATTATAAAATCATTTACTGTAACATTGTAAGTCTTATTGAGGTCCCATGAAATCTCAATAGTATAAGGATTTGTGCTTCCTGTTGTAAGTCACAGTGTGGTTATATAAAGGTTTTGTAAAACTCAATTCATATTGGGGTCCCCAGAAAGCTCTATATTATATAAGGATTGTTGCTCCTTGTTTGTAAGTCAACATAAGCATTGTAAAGGATTGGATTGCATCATAAGTTAATCAATATTGTGAAAGGGTCTTGCTCGTGGGGGAGAACTTGGTAATGAAGGACGTAGATCATTGATTTAGATCGAACCTCCACAATTATATCGTTTTCATCGTCTCTTCTCATTTACTTATCATTTTCATATTGTCACTTGTTATTTGAATTAATCTTTTTAGTTTTTACTTGCTTGGATTTCTATTAATTCTTCAAAAAAAAAAAATTAAAACCAATTCACCCCTATTGATTGGTTATTCTTGGGCTATCATTAATACACGATACATATCATCAAACTTCCGGTTAGGTATCTTGGTGTGCCACTGATCTATTCCAGACTCAAAGGATCCGACTGCAGAGCATCAAGGAGAAGTAGCCAATTTTTATATTTTGAAAGAGAAGATCAAACCCTAACAAGAATTGAATGCCAATTATATCAAGAAATTGAAGATTTCAACCATGGACTTGAAGATCAATATCTTTTGCATTATTTCATGATCTGGGTTGTACTTTTCTATTATTTTTCTAGTAGTTTATATAAAATCATGCTAGGCTAGATCCGTTATTGTATTGAATGAAGATGAACCCTATTTTTTTTTTTTAGTAGTTTAGAAATTCTTGCTTTTCTTGATTAATTTTGCATTCCCATTACATTATTTAATTGTTCTATCATCAATTAGATAATTAGCTGTTTGTTATAATGTTGGGAGACTCACAATATGTTTAAACATGTCAAGGTTAACACACGGTCAATAGATGTAGGAGTAACAATATCTCACTTGCAATCATATCGATAATCTAAAACTTAATACATTTTTATCATTCAAATTCGTGCTAGTAATAGACTTGGATCGTGATTAGAATAGAATCAATTTATCTTAAAAAGAAAGTTAAATACTTTAACTTTATCAATTTTCTAGAATACGTGAATGGAACTAGATTACATAATTGAGAATTAACAATAGACGGATTCAAAATTCAATAGAATCATCTTTAATTTAATACAAGAAATACTTCTTTCGTATTTCTTAGATTAAGGTTGAATAAATAACAAATCAAAACTCTTTGTATCACATAATTTGAATTTCATATAAAGCTATTAATCTTAAATTGAAATTTATTCTCAATGGGACGATACTCTTAACTCATCGAATCTATTACTTATCAACACACTCGTATGCTTGTGGGAATCGTTGTTGGGAAATAAAGTATTTAATTTGAGTTTATTAGTTTATATAAGATTCAAAATATTTTATTTATTTGTTTTAGAATATTAATTACCCATCTAATCTCTCATGTTTGTTTTTTCACGGTTTATGAAAGATTCTGAAAAAATCGAGCTCCTACCTTTGGATTCCGAGATCAAAATGACCTTTAGACGATAAAAAAAAGAGAATAGAGAGAAGTAAGATCAATGATAAAAAATCAAAATCAAATTCAATTACCACTAGATCTCCACCAAGAGTAGTCACCAATCATCACAAAGTAATAGTCCGAGATTACGTGATTCCCGCTATAGTTTGTGTGCAACCGGCTATTATTTATCCACCATTTGGATAGGCTGAATTCTACATTTGACCAGATGTCATCAACTTGTTTCACAATCATCAAGACATTAGGTTTTCTAGAAAACCAACCGACAATCCACATGAACACATACAAGCTTTACTAATGCTCTATGATGTAATCAGTCACGAAGGTATGTCAACAGACACTTTTCGAATGCGCCTATTCCTTAATACTTTAAAAGGTGGTACACGAGAATGGCTACACTAACTACTCCTTGGGAGCATCGTTTCGTGGAATGACATAGTATAGAAATTTATCTCGAGATTCTTCTCACCGTCTCAAGTCCATAAATCATAAATAAAATCTAGACTTTCAAGTAGAAGGACCTCAAGAGCCATCCAGAAGCATGGGAGACGTTCATGGACTACTTTAGAAAGTGTCTGAATCTGGATATTCCTAAATATATCCAACTCTATATTGTCTATTCAAGCTTGCATTCTGAATACCGTAACATGGCCAACACTTTAGTAGAAAGATAAATAATGGATATGCCATTTGACAGAGCATATGAGTTGTATGAGAAAATTGCAGAAAATCAGAGACATGTAATACGTCCGACCGTTACAGAGGCCTTTGCCTCCATATGGACAATAGAAAGGAAAACGTATTCAGAACATTGATGTAATTATATCATTAGCAACCCAGTTGGAAGTATTAACAAAAATATTGGACAACCTAACTCAGAATGTGAACCACCAACCTTCAATAAAAAGTTTGGAAACCCAGGTACAACAGATAATAGCTGCATTGTCCAATAGATCACATGGTATCTTGCTCGGCTACACATAAAAAAACCCATGGGAATAGGTGTTGAAAGTTGAAGCTATGAATTATGTAGTATTTGAGACACCATCAATTAGTCTGTATATTGCCACCTATTCCATTCCTTCAAAGGCTTCGAAAGTAGCTAAAAGAGAAACATGTTTAAGCCATCACTACAAGAAGTAGAATTCATTTATCAAAAATTATTGTGAAGAAGAAAAGGACCGATGAAAATCGATATTTATCACGAGCGAGGAACAAGTGGGTCTGTCAAAGAATCAGTAAACATTAATCAAGAAGAAAAGCCAGGCAGTTTACAAGTTAAGGCGATTGTTTATGTCAATAAACATAAGCCTCCAATCATATTCCCTCAAATGTTACAGAACAATAAGCTGGTAAAGCATTTCAAGAAGTTCTTCGATGCACATAGATAACTTTACATCAACATGCCTTTCGTTGACACTATTCTACAAATTCTCAATCATAATAAGTTTTTGAAATAAATGTTGACCAAGAAGAGAAAGTTGTTAATAGATGAAATAGTGGCATTAACTGAAGAGTGAAATGTAATCTTACATCACGAGCTTCCCCCAAATTCAAAGATTATGAGAGTTTCACTTTACCTTACTTTATAGGAAATTCACATGATCGTATTCTATTAATGAAATATTATGCTTCTCATGGAGATAAGTATACCATCAATTAAAAGCTTTAATTGATTTCGGGGCGAGTATTAATATGATGCCCTTATCTATGTACATGAAATTAGAAGTGAAGGATCCTCAAACAACTTCAATAATTTTGCAGTTGGCTATCCTCTAAATTGTGTATAAGCTTATTATAATTTGTTCCATATTATGATTGAATTCTATTTATTTTAAAGGAACATGACACTTGAACAAAATAGACAAGGGAAAAGACATAACAAGCAATCCAGTACTTTTAAGTCAGTTCATCCATGACCTATAGATTTATACTAGGGAGTACTTAGTTCTCCCTCTTTTGCCCTTCATTTTTATATATTACTTGTTATATTTTATTGAAGGCAATATCTATTATAAGTTTGGGATGGAAATTATTGAGTATGTTATCTATTTTTACTGTTTTATGTGCTTGTTACATCAATTATGTTATCTATTTTTACTGTTTTATGTGATTGGTCGTGTGTAAAAAATATTTTTTTTTCAATTAATTATTACTTTTGTGTGCTTATGCGGGTTAGATAAATTTACTTACTATGATACATATATGTGGAACCATGTGTTAGACTACAAATTATGGAAAAATTACATGCTAGGTTGATTTATGCTTGTTCATGTAAAACTTTATATCTTTGTGCACGAGATTTATGTTTTGCATTATAAAAGAATAATTTGATTCATAATGATGAATAGGTTGAATATAGTTGACTGTATATGCTAAATTCAAATAAAGACTAAATCATACATCCTTAAATTAATTTTAGGATAGTGATTGAGCTGTTATAGAGAGATATTGGGATAAATGTGAACTTCATACGAGCAAAATTTTATGTAGATTGTCTGAGCCTTACAAGATGAAAATTAGGTGAAAATTTTAAGTTAGGAGTTGATTTTTGATAATAATTATTAAATGAGAGACATTGCACTAACCATAGTATAAAAGGAAAAAGGTTGCCTTATTCTGAAACTACCCTAAAAGATTTCAATGAAAACACTTATTGAAAATCCCAGAAAGAAAACTCAAAAAGTGATCATATTAGTGCATGAAATAGAATTCACACAACAAACTTAAAAGTAGGTTCATGAAACAGAAAATGCATTACATGCCTTGGTTAAGCTCCAAACACTTATTCAAGAAAATTAGACATTTGAAAAGGGAGTTTTAGCTTAGTTGATTTTTGGAGATTGAAGAAATAAAAAATAAAAAGAATCCACATTTGTTGATGTGTTAAGCTGCAATTACTAAAATCTAACTAAACTAGAGATGGTAAGAATTAGTATATGAATTCAACATTATATCAAACCTTTGAGAAAAAAGTTAAAATAATAAGTTTGGGGTGTGCATCTTATAGAAAAAATGATAAATTAAACCATTGAGGGTGGGAATTTGAATCACTTTATGAATTTATGATATTTTACATAAATCTTTACACACACATGTTGGTTTTGTATTGGATAAGTAGAAATTAATTTTAACAATGTGATTTTAAAGCAATTCATAGTTTTAATACAGAATTTCTAATCCTGAGACCAAAGTCAGGTTATCTAACCATTTTTGTTTAAATTTTTTGCTTAAGCTAAGATATAGATTTGTTAAACAAATATTTGTTTGAGGATGTTTGATAAATATATTTTGTACACTGGACTACTGAACTAAGGTATTTGTTGTTAATTTGGATGAATTATAGATTAATTTTGTGCTAATTTTGTCGTGTAGTTGATTGAAGAGTGAAAACCTGCCATTGGGACATAACTTATTTGAGTAATTGAAATCTTGGCAGGCTCACCATTTTTCGTTGCTTTTTGGTACTAATACCAGGTTACATACCCAAACTGGATACTAAGCCTTGTGAATAAAGCCATTTTTTATTAATCTGTCTACCTAATATTTCGTACTTCTTAGTGCTCATCGATAGACTCCTTTTGCATTTTAGATTTTATCAGGGGATCAATTTTTAAGGCATGACAATCCATCTTGGGATCTATTCCCACCATGATAGCATCCTTCTAGGCGAACACATCTAGGTTCGTTGTCAAGAAGCTTTTTAGCAAACCTTCCATAAGTTCGTCCAATTTCTTAAAAGTTTTCAGAGCCTTATTTATATCCTCGGAACTAATAGAAAATTTTTCCAGTTCCTTGATCGCAGTCACCTCAAACATGCAGTCAGATATGTGAGGATCAATTGAGTCCTCGATTTCAAGTTTTTCCGTTATTACTCACTTCGACTATAACGATTATATTCTTCTTAGGAGCTCTATGGCTTTCACTTTTGTGTTACTTTTATGATTCTTGTACATAATTGCTTGATGTTTTTTAAGCAAAACCATGAGTGTGGCTTATTTTATATCACAAAATAGAAAAAAAAAACACATAAAATGAAGGGGACATAGACCTAACCTCTAGCAAATGCAAAGTATAACAAAAGAATCAAAGTAAATGAAAGCAGTAAATACAATGAGTAATTAAAAAGGCCACAAGGATGCTCACGAGGGTAAACCCTCGGGTGGTGGTATATAGACCGGGTCATGCGTTTAGTCTCAAACATGTCCTGATAATAGTAGTCTTCGTAATTGGGCTCGCTCACTGGTGAAGGGTCCTGTCTCGGCAAAACGGCCAACCTAGGTAAAAAGGCGGTCCATGCAATGGTCTACTACGTGTAATGCGAAATGCAAGTGCATCTGATCTCATGATACTCGTAGCTACAACATCCAATGCATGTGAGTCTGGACCACTTACTAAGCGTACGTAGGCCTCAATGTTCTCCATGCAATCTCTTAGATCCATACCATCCATGTCACTCTGAATCTGTGCCTTCACTTTATTAGGAATAGGAACCGTGGTACTAGGACAAGATGAATGTGTAGAAACCTGAATCCTAGGAAGTTTGGACTGTGGTCCCTCACCAAAAATGTTTGAAGACCAAGTTCTCAATCATAAATCTCATACCAGACCCAATCCTCAAGTGATTTATCTATCAACATAAGCTTGATGTCAGACGGCTCTAAACCAATCTCTGATCGCAATCCCAGTGCAAGGTCTTGGGCAAAGTCCCTATCTTAATAGTATGGAACCTGAACCCTGTGATGACTGATGACCTTCTGTAGGTGTCCCCAATGAAGGAAAAATGATGTGTGTTGACTCAGCGGGTGCTTCAGTAGGAGGAGGAATAACAACTGTAATAGTAATGATAGGGGGGAGTACCTTGATGGGAGTCTCTGGAGTGGGCTAAGTAACTGAAGAGATATATAGAGGAGCCTCTTTAGAAGCAATTTGTAATGTCACTATAGCTACTACAATAGGAGTCGAAATATGCACTACAGATGTAGATGCAACATCTGTCACTGGTGGAACAATTTGTGACACAAAAGGAACTGCAATGGGACTAGTGGGAACATAAGAAGCACTACTGAAAATGGGACCCACTACTTCCTCGGCTCAACAAATGTTACCTTGACTTTATCCTTGTCTGCTCTACTAATAGTGGTTACACTAGGAAGAGGAGGAGGCTGAGAAGGGAAACGCACAACAACTGGGGGAATAGGATATGTCCTCGATGTACACTGATCTAAGGAGTTGCTCAAGTGTCTACAATAAAAGTAAAAAATTGACAAAAATTGACCTCTTCTCATATATGACCGATTGCCAAAAAACCATAGTTACCACCGCGCTCTATCCAAACCCTATCAGACAATCTATTCTCCACGTTCACCTCAATACACACTAGACCTCACTAGGTCGTCTTAAATCAGAGGTGGCGTCTTCAATCCTCAACGGTATCCTTATAGCCCTAGATAAAGCAAATATGAATCCCTTGGCACGCAAATGGACTGGAAGTAAAGAAAATAAAATCCATACAGGAATAATTGGAGTTTCATGCTCAAGTCCAAAGTCACATGCCAATTTAAGGACACTTCGCTCTTATTCGTAGAAAACCTCACATAAGATTGGTGGAAGTAGATGATTATGTTTGGTTGTTTCATGGCAAGCTGTCGAAGGACTTCGTTGTATGCGAATCCATGTATCCCTTATATGCTTGGGGCTTCTCTCCTATTTTCACTAATATAGTGGCAAGTCCATAAGGGACTAGGCCACCTCCTGTGAAGTAGTAAGGCTCCTGTACAAGAATCCAGGGATTATATTTCTGCATTTAATCAAAAGCTTCTTCATACAAAATGTTCACTCTGCTTCCATTGTCAAGGAGCATATAGTGAATACATTCTCCAACTATTGTAGCCTAGATAACTATTACCTGCTCTCTAGGACCTAGATTTTCACTTTTAGGTTCCATTGATGTAATTACACAGGATAGAGATTGTGGATTAGCTATCTTCCTGAAGGTTTCTGATACTGTACCTGGTTTGGTTAGTTTACCTTTTAGATTCCTTATTTTTGTGCTTAAAGCAACGCGTTCCGCCATTAGTGTTTTGAGTTCTTCTGTCATTTTCTTTATGGTCTCTATTGTCAACTTTTTCTTTCGTAGACGCCGGCTTTAACAGAAAACAAATTCTCTCGCAGCCTCAATGTAGTATCCTCTTGTCGCTGCTTTGAACTTACACTTGTATTAACTAGATCATAGTTAATCTTGTTATTCTCAACCTCCAGCAACTTTATCTCATTCGAATTTGCTCTTGCTTGACTCAATTTTTGTATATTTGAAGGATTTCTCAACTTTAATGGATGAATTTGTGGTTTTCGTTCCTCAAGCTTCCTACAAACAACGCCAGTTAGTTGATTGTAAATTTACAACCAATAAATTTCTCTCATCTAGCCAAGATTTTCTCCTACTAAACTCTCCAGTTTTGATACTCAAAAGAGAAGCAATAGGGGAAATGGCTATTTGGGAGGTAGATATTTGAATTTGCATACGATCATTCTCTTAGGCGGAAGTATTTATAGTTTTTTTTTGGGAGGCTTTGGGCCATTTTAGAAAATAGTAGATGACCATCGTTTAGTGGCGAATTGATAACTAATTTTGCTATTGTATTCACGTTTTATTCATCTTCTTTAGAAGTCATACTTTTTATATTTACTCATTTGTTTTTAATAACCCTAAACCCTAAACTTAGAGATTCAAGGTTGATGGTTCGCCGCCTTTACCTACGAACTCTTCCATATTTTGTATACTTAACCTTCGCTCATAAGGGGCGTAAGCTCACATACCTATTTTCTTGATTCAATAGAGGGTAAGTATTAGCATAGAAACACAACCTTAGATCATACATTGGGAAAAGAGATTTAAAAGAATAAGTTCTGTGGTGTATATTTCACGAGTGAAGAATCGATATATTTGAGCATTGAGGGTCGAAAATTGAGACAACTGTGAATTTATGATATTTTAACACACACACACACACACACACACACCAATTTTACATTGGATAAGTGGAGATTGATTTCTATATTGTTATTTTTAAGTTGTTCATAAATTTAATACAACGATTTCAATCATGTGAAAAACGGTAGGTTATCTGACCAAAGTTGTTGCATTACTTGATTGATTGGTCACCAATTAGGTAATTAATATTGTATGTTTGCTTTCTTTTGGAGAAAGGTTATAGTTTTATTTGAGGAAAAACAAATATTTAAATTTAGAGGTGTTTGATTAGTGTAATTTATATGCTTATTTAGGCCATTAAATTAGGATATTTTGCATTATTTATGAAAAATTATAGTCTAAATCGTGTATTTATTGTTTGTTAGGTACAATTCAATAATTGCGAAAAAATAATGATTTCTAATGTTTGGAAACTAAAGTGCAAATATTCAATAGTTAATCCTGACCATAAATAATAATTGAAGATCATAAGGAGTCAATTGGACGAAAATAGAAAACAAAGGAAATTAAAAAAAAAAAAAAAATTGCTTGTGTGCACATGCACTAGAAGCTTTCTTTGGCCTCCCAATCAATTTCACTTGCCAATGCATGAGCAATTAGATTTACAATGCCCTCGTATGGGACAATTTTTAACAAATGAGGCCAACTTTTTCATGTGATACAAACTCTTTTCGAATACAATCACCACATATAAATATCAATATTTTAAAAAGCAATCGAGCATCGATCTGAAAAGGAAGAGACTCAAGGGTCAAATGGTTGAACCGAAATCAAATCGGCATCAAACCGTATGCCAAATTAAATAAACAAATACAACATAAACTAAAAATATTATAACAACAATAGATTAATTTTAGTTCACGAATTCAATATAAATATAAATTTATGTTTGTAATTATATTTATTATCCTATTCTATTTTATGACTTCAAAAATTAATATGTCCAAAATATTTTGCTTTCTTTAAATTGAAATTGTTTGATTATGGTCTTGTTGGAGACTGTGATTTACTAATGAAAATAATAAAGTAAACTATTAAATATTTTGAATTGACAATTGGCTATTCCTTTATCCGACATCGGATGAAGAATAAATTAGTGAAAGAGGAATCTCTTATAAAAGAAGCATTAACTAAATAAAATTCCTGGCCTTGCCAATGCAATAGGTGATCTCATCAAGATATTTGAAATATTTTGTAAAAAATTAAATCAATTTAATCGGGAAATTTTGTTTTTGGTGTTTCGATTCACAGTTGAACCGGTCGGTTTAATGGTTTTTTTACCAATTTTTTATTCTCCAATTAATGTATTATGATCGGACCGAATTTGATTTCAGTTCCCATTTTTTCGTTAGAACCGACCGGATCTGATTTGATTTTTATAATATTAAGAAATACATAACAAGGGCTAAACATTAGGGGATCTCTCTCTATCTCTCTGTCTCTCTCTCTCTCTCTCTCATACACACACCTCATAACATAAAATCTTTTAAGAACGAGGAGCAAATTTATCATAAGTTTGAGGGGTGAAAAAATTTAGCAAGGAGTCCAAATCAAGAAACATCAAGAACTTGAAGAATTAAATCTTGAGATTGAAGATCAAGAACAAGAAATAGTTTCATATCTCCTTCTTCTATTAATAAATTTCGGGTGATGATTTTACAATTCTTTTGTTATTTTATCTTTAGAAACATAGTAGACTAGATTTCTTTTATGTTGTGACGAGGATGAACCTTATTATTATTATTATTATTATTATTATTATTATTATTATTATTATTATTAATTCAAAGACCAAGTAGTTTAGTTATTGTGTTCTTGATTGATCTTGTATGCTTTTCTGAATCATTTAATTGCTTGTTCATCAAATAGGTAATTAATTACTTATTGTAGTCTTAGGAGGTTCACAATAGGTCTAGAACTTTATAATTTCAACACACGGACAATAGATATTAGGAATGAAATAATGGCGTGTGCAATAACATAGGTATTCGTGTAATTGAATGCGTTACTTTGCTTATGAATTCGGACTAGGAATAGAATTCGGTCGTACTTAAACGATGTTTAACTTATTTCGGGAGAGAGAGTTAAATAAAATTGGATTATCGATTATCATGAATACAAAAATCACACTACATTACATAGGTCGAGAATTGAAAATATGATACTAATAGGTGGATTCGAATTTTACATATCATATTTAGTTTAAAATTTTATTAATTAATTAGTAGATTAATCTAGAAATAATTAATATATTTCTTTTGTTACTTTACACTCGCATTTGAAAAATGACTATTACAATTCAATTTAAGGTTTATTTCACGTGGAATGATACTTTTAACTAATCACGTTATTACTTATCAACGATCATCCACGTTTGAGGAATCTATGCAATCATTGTTCAATCAGACATCATAAACAGATAGATTTATGTATGCATTCTTTGAGAATCTATCCTATCCTATCATATCCTACCCTACCATACCGGAATACAATTTGATGCAGTTTCTTCACTCTTCATCAACAGCCAGTCTTGAGTTTTTCTAATGGAATGATACTTGACTCTTTTCTATTGTATTTTTCATATATTTCATTATTTCTTAGATAGGAATAAATTCCAAAAAAAATCTAATAATTGTACTTATCATTGCCATATGTAACGTGCCCCTGTCATTTTTTTTAATTCTAATAAAAAAATGAATCGATTTTCTAATTTATGAATACACAAAAGTTCTATAGAAACACTTCTTTATTGAATAAACAAATTGAACAATGAATTATATATGCAGCTAAAACCTAAAATAATTAAAAAATAAATATCTGAAAGAATATAGTAATGAAAATTTTTTGCAGTGAAATGCGAGGTTCTTGGGTCTAAGCATCTGAGGGTGCAATCCAATGTCTCCCATTCACAAAACTCTTGGCTAGAAATGGATGGGCAGTTGGATAATCAAGCTCTCTTGCCCATGATACCCCACGGACTGCTGCTGCTCCTGGACCCGAGCATTTATACACCCCGAAAAACACCGTCCTGTCAATTATTATACAAGTATAAATTGGTCATTCATTTCATACGGTCGTGTCATGTGAGGTATAAAGAGTAGAATTCCAGGATTGAGTGGTCCGATCCACTTCTGTACCTCTAACAACCCAATTTTTGTGTTTGGCTTTATCTATGTTGTCTGGGGCTAGTTTTCTTACCAAATTAATGTTGGAATTCTAATTTATTATGTTGCTAAACTGTCATTAAAAATGATCGGAACTCATTCATGACAAACTAAAATCCTAGGTGGAATGATCGCAGAAGTTGGGTTGATATAGTCTGCCACATGGGATAAATGGTTATTGTAAAATTCGAACATGTCTTACAATCTTGAACAAGAAAAGTACGTTTTGTAACCACAGAACTAAAGTCAATAAAAATGGTATCCTACCCCATTGCCATCTCAACAGTCAAGTCTATAATTTTTGACAATTTAATGTTAAATTATCAAAAATTGTAGATCCTTGTCAGCAGTGGACAAAATAACCTACCATGAATTAAAGATCTACTAAAGTCAAATATTGGAAAATAAAATCCCTAAAACCAAATAATCATTATTGCGTCCAAGTTCTATTCCAACGTAATATATAAAGTTATTCTACGTAAGATTTCTATCAATCAAGTGGAAGTTTGAAAATCTTCAAAATGTTCCAAGAAAGAGGTGCTAAAATAACTCTACGGTAAGGAAAAGATTCATTCTTTTGTAAAGTTTTTAAAGATGGAATTAAGTATGGTATCTTAAAAAAAAAAAAGCTCTTGTTTGTTTCTCCTTTTTTTCAACTCTTTTTCTCTTAGCCCCGTTTGACAATCTTGCTTTTGAAAAAAAAAAAAAAAGAGTTTTTGAATAGTGATTTTTAGGATAATATATATTTAAAAAAGTAAAGAAAAGTTTTATATTTATGTACAGAATATTTTATTGTGTGAATGTGTTGTTGATAATGAGTATTTGTAAAAAAAAGTGTAGAAAGTATGATTGTTAAACACGAATTTAAACTCATTTTCAATTACAAGTTAACATTACTTTAATCAATATTCAAAGTCTCATTTTCCCCCACCAAAACTCTTTGAAAGGGGTGGTAAACATGGCTAATTTTATATAATAATAATAATAATAATAAAATAAGTTGATTGACAAAAGTAAGTGGTTCAGCGCCCAAATGAGAATTAGATTTATCGTGGTAATAGGGGGTCATTTGGAAAAGCTCTTTATAAAAGATGATGACATTCATGAGTTGATAAAATTAGTGAATTTCAAGAAATGTATGATCTAAAATTAAAGTTTGAATAGTTAAAAAGATGATAAAAAATTTAATCAAACAAATACTTAATATATCAATGAATGATGATGATGATGGGGAAGGAGATTGATTTACTTGTTCTTATTGCTGACGTGGCCCCAGTCATCCCACCCACCATGGGCCACAATATCTTCAAAATAGGTATAGGAGTAAACAATCCTTGAGTACTGACCCATGGCCCGGCCCACATAAAGTGGGCCAGTACCCGTAACCCTGCAGTGAATAAATGCAAATCCAGTCTTCTCATCCACTGACTTTCTGTCTTGGGCTGCTATCGACCCAAATCTAGTTGCTATTGAGTGTATTTCACAATCCTGAGGGGGGGAAACGAAGAAATAAAATTTACTAATTTTCGAAAATACTGTACTTCAAACAAATTGAAATTTACTTAAGTATCACGGTGAACATTAGTGGTAGAAAAAGTTACTATTGTGTTATTTTGTAATATAAAGATAATATGTAACTTTTGAATAAAAAAAAAGTAACAAAGGTAACATGTGCAATTATTCTTTTACTCTGAATTCTACACTCATCATTGGTGTAATTATTTGTGAATATCTGCAACAAGTCAAATATTTACTTTGCCAATTAGCAAAATAAATGTCAAATCGATTTCAATTTTTTCTATTATCATAATTGTAAAACTTACCTTAAGACCATGGCCTAACGAGTAGAGTAGAGTAGAAAAGATAATTAATTTTTATGTAATTACTTACTTTGTAAATAGATCGTCCATTGCCGAAAATGAAGTCTATAGAGCCCTCAATATAACACTCCTTGAAGTAATGGCGGCCAGCATCATCGCATAATGTGTCTTGTGCACCATAGAATCCACAACCTGAGAAGTAAGCCTTGTCACCTGATATTCGAAATGCCACCGCTTGCCATCCTTCCATTCCCGGCATCGGCGCTGGTGCAGTATTCTACACCAATATGGTTAGGATTAGGCATCGACTTTTGGGGTAGGCTAAATCTTTCTTTTTTGGGCACTTTTGTAATAAAATTTTGGGAACATTTTTATTAAAACGTTACGTGATATATAACAGTGACTTGATGAGCTTCCACCTTTATTTTACTGTCATTAACTAAGATTCTTGTGAAATTCTTAAAACACAAATTGTATATATATGCACTACTTCTATTTTAATTTAATGTGGTAAAATGTAATCAAAATGTGCATATATATATATATAGCTCAAGTTTGATGATAATTATTTTGAGAAAATTGAGTTTTGAATAATTATTTTTTAAGACCATATGATTTAAAAGTAGGAAATTTTTTTTGATTTACACGCAAATATTTTATTGTGTAAATATATTATTAAAAATGGGTATGACAAGTAAAAAATTTTGAAATAATGATTATCAAACAGAAGCTTAATGTGGTCGCATGAATCGTAGTAGGTAATGGCGGTGACTTGTTAAACGGTCATACAATTTTGTATAATATCGAACAATTTCTTATTTGTATATTTAGTTAAATACCTTGAAGCTAATATTTCTGGCTGTGAAGTAACTAGCAAATACAGTGACAGAAGCTGTATGATAAGTACGCAGCTGCTGCCCATCTGGTCCCTTGTCACATGCCCTATCATGCCATTCAATCACACTCACATCCCTCCCTTCACCTTCAAAAGTTATGTACGGTTTCGATGCCGGAACCACCACCTTTTCGCTACACCACCACCGCACCGGATGAATATAAACTCTTTATTCAAACAAAAAAATTAATGCAAATAATAGGAGTTACGTACATGTAGTAACCAGCACTGATATGAATTAACACATTCTTCGTGTTGTTGTTGGGGATGGAATCAACAGCAGCTTGAACTTTCCGGAAATCACCGAGTCCATTGGCGTCGACGGTGATGAGAAGGTGGCCGGAGGGTCCGACCCATTTGTGATGGTGCTTGCTATAATTTGAAGTTGCTGCAATAAAAGAAAAAAAGTAGATCAAAAATAAAATAATAATAGAAGAAAGAAATCTATGTGGATAAGCCATTGAGAATATTGAATGTAGAAAAAAACAGAATGACATAGAGTTGAAGAATGAATCTTGAATGGAGTAATGTAATGTGAAGAATGTGTTCAAGGGATATCTCAGTTTATATATATAAATATATGAGACACTCTAACGGTCATTTTTCTTGTTCCCTCCCATTCATAAATCCTTTTTATTTGGCCATGCTATAGCATTTTCTTTATAAAGTCGAGCAAAAAAAAAAAAAAAAAA
>CAIGRN010093269.1:0-13681 GCA_903798345.1 Fraxinus anomala | reverse complement strand
AATTAAGAATAATATTATTTAGCATCATTGATATTTAACACAAATTCAGGTGACAACATAGTTAATATTAAATGATCGATTCATTTAAATGTAAGAATACATTAGTATTATGATATTCTTGCACTATTAGTGTTATATAACATTATTCTTTGAGCATATCACATATTATTACATAAATTGATATTATAACACCATCAATGCTAGAAGCATTATGCTTTAAATTTTATATTAATTGCATTTATGAATTGTAATTTTCAATCCTCAACTCGTTTAATTATTTAGTATTTAAATAAATTAGTCATAAAGGACATTTTTTTAATTTTATTTGGAAAAAGATGCAAAAACATTAAGCCCAAGTTTGGCGTGACTTAAAAATTTGATAAAAATGTAAATCAAAGTCAATAATCAATTTTAAGTATATATTTCATGTGGCCCATAATTTTTATAAATTTTTTAATTATCTAGTTCATCAACTTTTATCAAAATTTACTATTTTATACTAAAAATCAATGTGCAAATAGAGGCTAAATGTTTATTAAATGAATATCTAAAATAAAGAGTTTGTGGAGTGTTATAAAATTTAAAGATACTATCTATTACATACAAGATACTCTTTAAAAACAAAGAGTATATTGGAGATGTTATTTTAGCATTTTAGCAGTATTAGACAGCACTCTGTAATATTGAAAAAAGAAAATCTTAATTATATACTTTACAACTAATGAATTTTTTCTTTAGTTTTCGTGCAATGCAAGATTTAAGAAATCAGGTTGGTTCTGATAATGAAAATAGCTTTTTTCTTATGTGAAATTTATAAAAATTCAAGATGTCAAAAATCTTAAAAGTGGAGTGTAACTAATGCTTAGATACCCGCTAGGGTTCAGTATGTATATCTTTGAAAGCTAAGACGATGGAGCGGACAATAAAGAGCTAGTGGGTAAGACAAGCTGGAACACATTGTGGTCACATGAGATTGATATATAAATATTTCTTATTAGAACGTATTTGTTTCGATAAATATGCTCTTNCTATTCGAACCCCATAAGCATGATCAAATATTTGCATCTCGAAGTAGAAGCCATATTTTTTTTTCTAGAGAATCATTTACTTGTCTAAACAACATTAATTATTGTGTTTAATTTTTTTAATAACATGAATCATAGGGATGACAGAAGGTCATGCTTGAATGCGACGTGGGAACAAGGAACATGGCCTTTGCTCAGAACCCACTCAGAGACTTATTTTTATTTCATTTATTACATTATGTTAAAATAAATAAGTAAATGGGGAAACAAGATTGGAAATGGGTATTGATGTCAAAAATCCTAAGTGTATCCGTGCTTAAGCTAAGATCACGAACATAGCTTCTTATAATTTAAAGCCAAAGGTGTGGGGTATTTACCTCGTGGTCCCTTCGATGCTTAAGTGAGCAATTGTACATAGAGAACCATAATTAATTGTATGTGAAAGCTTAAAGTATAAGGTCTACCTCGATAATGAACAAGTTGTATGTATTTATAATAGTTTGTGGTGTCATCCTAGGAGGATTAGTACACTCGTGCATAGTGCATGATCCAATGGACTATGAGTTCTCGTAGACCTGTAAGTTATTTATAATAGTTTGTGGTGTAATCCTAGGAGGATTAGTACACTCGTGAATAGTGCATGATCCAATGGACTATGGGTTCTCGTAGACCTGTAAGTCTTGGTACAATGGTATATTACAGTTTTGATAGAAATGTTCTTCCTTCGTTGAAGAAAAGTAGGACCTAGGTAGTAGAGTTAGAGTAGAATTAGGATGTTATGGAGGTTGAGCCTCGGGGACGTCGTATGATAAGTCGAGGGAAAGGCTGGGGAACTTGCTCCTAAAACTTCGCTAGTTGCTAACTCTATAGAGTTTAGGGTCATCTATCAAGAATGTATGTTATTTGCTATCTCCTAGAGGATGGAAACGGGCACATGTACTCGGGAATACAAGGCGTGTTAGGTAACTAGGTTGGGGTACCTTGGCCGTAGGGAGTAGGTCAGGGACAAGGCCACATTTGAAGTGATATGTTTATGGCTAGAGAAGAGATTAACTTGCGAGGTTAGATACCTATAGTGGGGTCGTGCTTAAAGTCTTACATCAAGCTGACCAATTAGTTGATCATGAGGCTCCTTGAGCTAGAGAGGTTGAGCCTTTGAAGTTCTTGTTGGAGTTTTGTGGGGCGAGTTCGAGGTCGAAGCTCTTGAGGAGGGGCATTGCTTGACCAATGATTATTGAATGTGGAGAGTAAGGGCAAAAACAAAACATGAACTATATTGAAGTGCCATCTAGACACCCCCTCGAGGTGGTAGGCCTGAAGTCGAGGTGGTAATATAGGAGTCATGGTATCGGAAAGATTGGAAAGAAATGGTGAAAGGAAAACCTATGACTATAGTACTTCATTTGATGGATTTTTTCAACACAAAAATCGATTTTATGTACCTATGGTTGATGAATTATGAGTCAAGATTCAAGGAAGCGCATAATGGTCCCTAAATTATCCAGCCAGGTAGAAAATATACCGAGAAATTAAACCTTTATATTGGTGGTAGAATATAAGAAAATGAAATAGTCTTGAATACGTAGTAAAAGCTTGATCTGTCAACAAGTGAAAATAGATAAGAGACCGGCAGTGAAGATTGCAACCTTTTTTGATTCTTGAATTGGAAAGGGGAAAGATCACCATGGACTTTGTCGCTGGGTTGCAAAATGTATATGATTCTATTTGGGTGATAGTGGATCGACTAACTAAATTAGCCCTTTTTCTCCTATGAAAAAGACTTTCAAGATGAAGCAATTTTCGAACTCGTATATAGAGAAAAACGTGCAACTGCACCCAGCGCCATTGACCTCAGACAGACGGTGATTGGCAATTTTATTATGTTTTTGGAAAGAGTTACATAGATTATTGGGAATAGAAACTTAATTTTAGCACATCGTTCCATCATCAAATCGATGGATAGACAGAACAAAGAATTCAAATACTGGAGGACATGCTTAGAGCATGTATTCTGGATTTCTCAAATAATTGGGAGAGATTTCTGCTGCTTATCAATAGGAAAGCCGCTTTATGAAGCCTTGTACAGACTACGGAACGAAAATGCTGATCACCTTTTACTGCGATGAGGTCAGAGAACGACAGTTGCTAGGACTGGAAATGGTCCAAGACATGCTCCGAGCTGCTGAGAAAATTCGACAGCGAACAAGTGTTTCAAGATCTTCAAAATAGTTATGCGGATAAGAGGAGAAGGCCATTAAAATTTTATGTGGGAAATAAAGTATTTACTCGATTATCCTTAATAAAGTTCATGGATTTGGGCAAAAAGGAAGAATTAACTCCTTGTTTTATATTCCATTATAAATTACAAATTTCCAAAATCCGTCAATAGAATTCTCCATTTTATCATGTAAATACATTGTCGATCCCTCTCATCTCCTACTTGAAACCCCTTCGGACATTCTGTCGGACTTAATATTTGAAAACGACTAGAGAAAATACTAATGCACCAGACGAAACAACTCATAATAAAGAAGTTCTGTTGGTATTAAAGAGGAGGTGGCCAAAAGAATGATTAAAGAGGATCCAACTAATTGTTGACCTAATGAAATTGAACCATAGTCCACAGGTATTCTAAAGATAATTAAAAGATGTCAATTAACAGATAATAAAATAGAAATGGTGGGAAAATATGCAACAATAATGCATTCTATAGATTGCATTCGAGACGGATAATAGAAAGATGTCTAGTAAATAGACGATCAAGTCAAATTTTATCTCTAATAGGCTGTCTATAACTCAAATTTAAAGGAATAGAGAGGGAGAAAAAGAAGATAATTTTCTTTCTCGCGTCAGATACACAAAATTTAATTAATTAAGGTTGCATTGGAAAAAATAAAATAAAAAATTTGAAGCCATTGTCTCCTTTTGGTCACGTGGCAGTTTGTTTTTGGAGTTGAGATCTGCTGTCCAAAATTGACTGTCCAATTTACTGTTCATTAATGATTTATTGACACGTCATTTTACATCTATTTTTCAGCACACGTGACAGTGAGAAAAAAGTTGAACATGTTCTTGTAAAGTGAAGCGTCAATAAATCATTGGGTGGACAGCAAATTGGGCAGCTAATTTTGGACAGCAGACCAACTCATTTGTTTTATGCAATGCACATGAGCATTGGAAATATGCTAAGAATTATGATAGCATTGCTCCCATTTTTTTTTTTTTTTTTTTCTGAGTCACTGCCAAGCAAAGTATCTGACTTACAAATTCAAGTACTCTTCAACTTTTTTATGAAGTTAATCCAAGAAATAGAAGTAAAATTTTCTCCAACAGATTTTGAATCCTCAAGTTTTCACAAACAACAACAATAATAATCATCGAATCTTCAATTCCCAGAACCTTCACGGGCAAGTTTGATTGTTTCATTATACTTGCTAAATGCTAATTTGGATGGCCTACATTTACATGTATCTCCACTAAAAAATTTCATTAAAAATTTTAACACTAGGATTTAACTTAGATTAACACTAAATTTCCAAATAAGAAAAGAACGATAAAATTGAGAAAATATACCAACCTGTAGATCGCATATATTTCCCTTTTAGTCTAAGGATTCAACGCTTGTGTGAATAAAAAACTATTTCTCCGAGAACAAAAGGACTAGAATTTTTCACATCCCACGTTTGATAATACCAAAAAAATAAAAATAAAAAAAATGAATGTTACCCTTTACTAGCCATCCTTTTTATTGCATTTGATTCTCCATTAACTGATTTAACTCCGACAACCTAAAAGCCAAAGGCTAGGAAATACAGAGCAGCAGACCAGAAAGGGATGTTGAAAGTTTGAGCTAAACTACCAAAATTTAGTTACCATTTCAATTTTCTGTATTTTCTTCCTAATAATGCCACGTAATCGAACTGGTGCTAAAACATCAATTTATGTAGCAGTACATGACAATAAATGAAGTTCAAATAAATGTGATGTTATAGAACAGTTTAATTAAACCTTTCATGTAGTGTCACATAGTACATAGCACAGTCCTTTCTTCTTTCGTCTCACATTTTACCAATCAAATTGCTTAGCCACTTGTTTATCTCGTTTCATAGCCATATGAATTCCACCACAAGAAAATGACTTCACATGCCACTTCAAGAAACGAACACAATAATACAACTTAATACCAACAAACTCACAAGAACTATTAAGCCAATAATGTTGAGGCTTGCTCCCTTCTCGTATGGATTTCGAATGGCGAACAAGGTGTGACAACACATCATTAAGTCTTAGCCTGTCTCTTATTCTTTCAAAATTCTTTTTTCTACGTACTCATTTTTAACCACATTCAGACAACAAAATATTCTAAACGTAAACTCAAAACTTTTCCCTACTTTTTATCCAAACATTCTTCAAAATTTCACTGTTCAAAACAATGGCCACCAAACAAGGGCTAAAATTAAAAACTAGAGTACTATAAAATAGAAAATTGTACTAATATTTCATATTTACAATGTGATTTACCCAACGTCGTGAAACTTCTTACAGATTCTCCTCAGAAAACAGCCTGATGAAGTTTCCCCTCTTTTCACCTCTTACATACACCATTACAAAGAGGGTATAGCTTCACACTCCCTAAATTATTTTGGTCAATAACTTCCATAACTCGTATACTTAAATAGACACATTGCTTCAATTACAGACACTTCGAAATATATTTACACTATACAAAATGATCAACGATCCGTACTACCCGCTCACTTGATCAAAACGTTCAAAACTCCTTATCTGCTAAATCAATTGAATGCTCGAGCTTTTCTCAACCTCAGTAGTTCTTTGTATGTACTAGTTTCCCAGGGATTGCTCTAAGCCAGGGCAGGGATGCTGCAATTGCGCCTATCCCTGTCGAGGCAGTCAAAACCCTCTATCCTCACAGCTGGACTGTTACCAAAATTAACCCGAACACGACCCCCTTTACGGGTGGAGGACGGGGATGGCCCCAGCCCAGATGGGATCGGGATTGCTCTTGGGGAAACTGGAGTGACCTTCTCATCCCCAAATCGAGCATCTTGAATTAGAGGGTTAGATACTCTACTCGGCGGTGACCCAGAAAAAAATGGGGGCGACGAGGCTACCTGGGCAACTGATTGATCTGCGCTAAAACCACCCTGCAAATAAGAACAAACCTCTGTTTTAATATACGATTTTACTCACGTAACAAATTTTGTCTACATAAAACAAAGTAAAAAAGGATTTTTACAAACTCGAACGGATTTGGATTATACATCTGATCCACATATCAAAGCGAAAAAAATTCATATCGAATTAGAAAAATCGAAAACACCTTGGCAAGGATGATTTCCAGCAGTTCATTTCCGGCCTTCGCATCACAAGCCTCCAGTTGATGGCTGTTAAACAGACACAGAAAAATCACAAGTTAATAAACAAATCTAAACTACATAGACAAATAAATAATTCAAGATTATGTAAAGATCATTAGAGAGGTGTAAAAGTAACAAAACATACATGGAATGCCATCTCAGGGGTCTGGTAGAAGGAGAATCATTAAAAGCAGCAGCTGCATGGATTAGGCCGACACGGCGGGGCTTGGGGCAAACCACCGCCTCTTTCTTGCCCTTCATCTCATCACAGGCAGCAAAAGCGTTCTTCTGAATTGTACAGTGATTCATTTTATTTTTTACTTCCAAGATTTTTTGTATGTATTATAAATAACACACCTGCGTGTTTATCAAAAGATGGAACTTTTATTTAGAAAAGAAATTGGATATGAGAATAACAGAGATATCATATAAACTAAACACACGATACAAAGAAAAAATTGTTCTTTAACTTTGTTTTAAAGCTAAAATTCGGCCAACGTGGCAGAAGATAAAAACCAGGAACTTAGCCGGCAGAGATTTTTGACTTGTTTTTACGGACAAAAATAAAAGTTTTATAATCAGTAAAATAATAAACTATTTGAGAAGAAACCTATACAGATCTGTTGTAAAAATCGAGACTTTTATTTATTTATTTATTTTTTCATTACAGAATTATTCTCCTTATGCTTAAGGTGAACAGATCAAACAAAATCTCCTGACTATATGAATTTTTATGTAAAGTAAATCTCTTCGTGAAAATCAAGAAAATACAGCCGCCTTTGTGAATTGATCCAATATTTAAACGGATCTGTACAGAAATTTATAATTTTCATATGAAACTTCGGTGCTTTGAAGGGGATAAATTAGCTCTAACAGATCATCAGTGAAAAATAAATAAAAATAAATTCAAAACTTATTAATTCTTGTTCACCAAGAACTCATTTTTTCCCAAAAATAAAAAGAAAATGACTAACAGAAACAAGATTTTTCAACGCCAAAGCTACCTAAAAATGAATTGAAGTAAAACTTCATCTGGGTTTTCTCAAAACTTGAAAATAAAAATAATAGAAAACAAGAACCAGTCCACCCACTTTTCCACTACAAGAAGAAAGAGAGAGATTTCAATTACCTTAAAGAGCTGTACAAAATTGTATGTGACTCCTCTAACAGAGAGGATTTCAAATAAAAAAAGAGAAGAAAAAAAATTAAATAAAGAAGAAAGAGGAGAGAAAAGGAGAGAACAAATACACGGTGACAGCAAACGATGAGGCACGAGAAAAGAAGGTTGATAGAGTGGGGCTATATGGCATTTATTCATGGAATTTCAAGAAGGAAAAAGAAAAATCAGAAATCAAAAAGTTTAAATAGTAATTAATTGATTAAAAAAAAAAAAAAAAGGATTCGTGTCCAATGAGCAATGTGTGTCACTGTGTGATAAAAGGCTGCAAAAAGAAAATATTATTAGTGTAATTATTTAAGTAATTGGAGGAGCATATGAGAATTTTTCAGATGGTCAGTGTATGAATATTGTTTTTTTTATTAATTATTAGAACATTTTCAAAATATTCTTTAGAGGTGAAATGTTGAAAGGCAGTATAATTTTCGTGGATGTATAGTTTTAATTAATTATTAGAACATCTTTAAAAAAATTCTTTAAAAGTGAAACGCTCTCTATTTTAAAAATTAACATTTAAAATTATGCTTTAAAAAACTCTTAAAATTAACATTTTAAAATTGAGTGAGCAAAACATTTCAATTTTCAATGCTCCATAATCCATATAATAACCAATTAAATAGTGTATACAAAGAAAATGGAAGAAAATAATTGAAAGGGACGTTGCTGAAAATTAAAATATATAAAAAAAAAATACATATTGGGATAACAAAATTAAGAGCTAAAAATAAAGAGGCTTTGGCGTATTTAAATTTTTGAATCTCTAAATTTATAAATATTTTTTAATTGCAAATTTGCTCTTTAAAACACAAGAGTCTCTTGGTGATTCTCTAATGTTTTTTGTAGAAGGATTTATTGAGAAAATAAGTCAGATTCCTCTAAAATATCCTCTATTCAAATAAGAGACTTTCATTAATGGTCCGTTTGATTGCAAGAATGGAATTGAGTGGAAAAAAATGAATTTCAGATAATTGAATTGCTTAGAACTTATTTTACTTGTAATTGTCAATTAATTGTATTTGATTGATATAATTTTCCACCTGAAAAAAAGTTGCTTAGAAAACATTTTCCCACAAAACTCATGGGAAAAACTTTTCCTCAAAAACCAAGAAAATGTGAAAACCAATTCCATGAAAAATTTAGTCAATCAAACATACAAAAAGGTGAAAATGGAATTTAATTTCCATCTTCCATGAAAAATAAGAACATATCAAACATGGCCTAAATTATTCAAACTGATTTAAAAGTAGTTTTCTAATCACTGAAGCAGTTTTTAAATTTTCGAAGATCTCATCAAATGAGTCATATGACAGATTTTGGAGTTATGGTACATGTATAATTACATGTATGCATAACCAATGTGATACGATATGAATTTGCTGATCTGAATTGACATGGTAAATTATTACTATTTAGCAGAAAATTATGAATGTTGTATTCAAGTTTAAAGCAAGTATGACCAAAACAAAAACACTTCTAGAATCATCAAACTTACAATTTGACTTAAACATTGAACTAGAATCTTATGAATAAAATATTTTTCGAGATTCAATTAGTCCATTTAGAATATGTGCTCCACGATTTTGGAAGTGGTAAGTATAAATAAATTAAGTTGTAGTTATGCAAACCAAGGAGTACAGTGTGTATCTATCTATGTCGACGTGAGTAGTTAGCCTAGTAACATTTCAAAATTTTATGGTTTGAGCTTGGTCTTCTATCTTGCCAATTTTGTAATATCTCAGAGAAAATAGCCTTTTTGTCAAAGAAGCAAGAAATTAAGGGCATGTTCTCTTTATCATTTTCAAACCGTTTTCTATTTTCGATTTTCCAAAATAATGAAAATGCGTTCTCTTTCCTATTTTCGAAAACACGTTTTTGAAAACAAGTTAAAAATTTACAAAGAAAACAATTTGGGTGTTTTCAGTTATAATTAAGTCAAAAATTTCAAAACGCGTTTTGGGTGTTTTCCCTAAACTATTTGAGAATGAAATATAGGTTGGAAATATGAAAAAAGTTTAATTACATGGGGTTACAAATGGAAACAAGGAGGGTATAGTAAGAAAAATGAAATAATAAATATCATCAAAAGGTGTCAAATATAAAAAAATATTGCATAATAATTGCACAATAACTTAACGAATCCATGAATAACCTACCAATTACATTAAGGACACGCGTATAAGAGCACAATATCAAGTGATGTACTTTTAGTTATCTAAAAATCAATGAACCCTTGATTGATTTGCCTCAAGTGGAGGGCTTCTTGAATGGAAGTGTCCCCCTTCTCCTGGTTGTTCTGCATTGCTGTTAGATCTTAAAATGCTTAGTAGATCCAGATTCATGTTAATGAAGGCATTTTCGAGCTATTTTTCTATTTCATTCCGCATTGCATAAAACCCTAAAATGAAACCCGAGACCAAGCGTAATGCATCGTCCATTTGCCTAGCTGCGTTGCTATGCTACCTCATGCACAGATTAGCGATTGTTTAAGTCGGGATCTAAATAAAAAAAAATCTAGAAGGAGGACAATGCATGAGGTAGCATAACATATATCAGATTGGGTCTTAATGTAGAATATAGTTCCGAGAGCTGAGTTCGTATACGAGTGTAAACATGCATAATATCATAATGTAACGGAGAAAAAACATAAATTTTGAATAATGTTAAAAATTATATCGCATAGATAGATTTTTAATAACGTCGTGAATCGTATAATGTGTCCAATCAAATTGAATGAAGTAAAAATCAAAATCAATATTGATTCACACGAGTTCGCTAATGCATTCGAACATATATATAAACTTGTTAAAATAGTTTGAATCACATTATTTTGGAAGAATGCATTTTGGAATAATAGATTGATGGAGAATGTATGGTTAAAAAAAGGAAAAATTATTGATGCAATTTAAAATATAATGTTATTGAAAAATGTGTAGTTGAAAATTAGTAGAAGAATGTAATTGATAATTTTAATATGGCTCAAACATGGGTTAAGAGTCCATTAATAAGTTCAAACGTGCATTATTTAAAAAAAATATTTTAACACTTCTTTTGATGATTTTATAAAGTCCATTTGTCTTGAGAAAAGTATTTTGACTTTAAAAATCACATTAACTAAGAAAGCCAATTTTAATAATAATAGGAAAAATGTCATTCCAACCTATATGAACATAATTTGCAGCTACATATGATTTTTGAGAAGTATCATGGGAGGAATTTAGGATTAAATGTTTTTACTTATAATATTTGTTTTCAAGAAAAAATGGTATATGAAATTGATTTTATTTAGATATTTCCTAATCTACCAAACATAAAAGAAAATTATATTCCTTCCACTCCCATTCTGCCAATTTTCCTTTATATTTAGAACTTTACTACATATACATTAAGATTTATATAATGAATTATATAATATTACATGACATTCTACTATTTACCAGTTTAAAGTATAATCAATTTTTTCGTCTAATATATTCCATTCACATCATATTATGTATATTTTTTATGTACAAGTATCAAAATTCATTATTTATTATGCTGTATAATAATGTTAGATTCAAATTGAATACAGTAGTGACGCTTTTCTATCACGTGCCTTCTTTAATCTTTTTTACTTTAAACGAATTCTAGCATTCATATTTGATGAGGGGTTGGAATTTATTTACACGTTTAATTTTTTTTTTTTTAAGTGATTGAGAAATGGTGGTCTAATTAACACCGCTTGCTCATGGAAATTTTAGTGGTGAAAGCGTATTTAAGTTTAGGTGGACTTATAAGATTAACAAACTAGCTTGTAAAATTTAATTAATTGTGTTCATCTCATTACACTTTATTTGGGGTAATTAGCACATGATGTCTTTATCTTTCATTATTATTGTGAAAAATGTTCAGATAATTCATTTTTTGGTATTTTCACCATTTTTTCTACCTTTCATTTAAGGTAGGGCATGAGTTATGTTGGATTGGTTTTGAACCCAACCCAACTCAAACTCAACCCAACCCAACCCAACCCAACATGCTCAATTTGACAATAATTCAAACAGAAATCAACCAATTTACGGTTGAAACCCCCCAATTCAAACCGATCAAATTCGGGTTGTTTGGATTGGGTTTGGTTGATTGGTTTGGACTTGAGTCCAATTCAAGTTGGACATTTTTTTTAATTAACCCAATGATTGTGATAGTTTTCGTTGAATTTGAACAATTTTTTAAATGTTTTCAATTTGGATCAATTTCAATTACATTAATAACGGTGATTTGAAAGACTTTAAATTGATTGAAATTGGATCAACGGTTAGTGTGGTTAAGTTCAATTCTAATAGAACAATATATATTAAAAATATTGTAAAATCTGTTAAATATATCTGTTAAATAGATTATATCATGAACAAATTAAATACGTATTAAATCGATCTAAAAACATTTTGAATACCTACATATTATACCTATTGAATAAAATGAATTCAACCTAAATACTAAAAATATTAAATCATCCAAACTCAATACAAAATTTTCACCTTCAATCCAAGTGTTTAGTAAAAAATCATATCAAAAAATCGAATCGAGAAGTCAAAGCACGATCAGCAATGAGAGGCATAGGAGAATTTTGATAATTAGGTTTTAGGTTTTAAGTACTAATTTTTTTTTTAATATTTTTAAATTTATTAGGTTGAGTTTGATTGGATTTGATTAGGTTTAATAGATAATCCGAAACCCAGCCCAACTCAGCCTGACCAAAAATTTGATTTCATAACCCGAATCCAACCCAATTGAACTAAAAAACCAATCCAACGCAGTTGGTTTGGGTTGGATTGATTGATTTGACTGGTTTAGATTGATTTTTGCCCAACCCTACTTTCATTACGCAAAATGTTATTTTCATTAATTTTCTAAATTAAAAGAGGTGAAATGATGAATATACTCTTCTGTTTAAATAAAACAAAAAGAAAAAATACAATCATAATCTCATTTTAAAAATAAGTGCAAACAAGTCTTGAAAAAATTATTAAAAATAGTAATTAGCACATAATGTCCACACATTTCATTATTATTGTGAAAAACGTCCATACCTTTTATTTTTTACATTTTCACCCTTAATTACACATTTGATTACGCAAATTATCATTTTTATCAATTTTCATATAATATTTCAATAAAAACTGTGAAATGACGAATAAAACTCTTTATTTAAAGAACTAATTGCAATCATAATTTCATTTTTTTAAAAAAAGTGTAAACAAGTCCCAAATAAAATATTAAAAAAAATTAGAACGAGTCCCGAATAAATTATATATTAAAAAAAATTAAAAACTGCAAATGAATCCAAAATAATTTTTTTTTTAAAAAAAAAAGTGCAAATGAGTCCCAAAAAAATTATTAAAAAATTAGAAATTATTTTTTTTAAAAAAGTTACAAACGAGTTATAAATAAATTACTAAAAATTAGAAATAAAAAAATTGAAAAATTGCAAACGAGTCCTAAAAATTTATGAAAAAAATTAGAAATTCAAAAAAAGAAATTAAAAAATTGCAAAGGAGTCTCAAATAATTATTAAAAATTTAGAAATTAATTTTTTTAATAAAAAAGTGCTAAAGAGTCCCAAATAAATTATTTAAAAAAATTAAAAATAAAAAAAATAAAAAGCGCAAACGAATTCCAAATAAATTATTAAAGAATTTAAAATGAAAAAAAATAATTCTCTTTATTTTTTTATTTAAATATGGTGATATATTAATTATTTTACTATTTTTTATTGAGAAATTGGATGAAAATAGATAAAAAGACAGGTTGCGCAATTAAATGTGTAATTTAGGATGAAAATACCAAAAAAAGGAAAGGTAGTGATTTTTTCATAATAATAGTGAAAGATATGAATATTATGTGCTAATTATCGCTTTATTAATTTATTTATGAATCGTTTGCACTTCTTTAAAAAATCCGAGATTATGGTTTTAATTAGTTTTTTCTTTTTATTTTATTTAAACAGAAGAGTATATTCGTCATTTCATAACTTTTTAATGAAAAAAATGGATGAAAATAAGTTTTTGCTCAATGAATGGTAAAAATAAGGATGAAAATGACAAAAAATAACAAGTAAAGATGTT
>CAIGRN010093243.1:0-10507 GCA_903798345.1 Fraxinus anomala | reverse complement strand
TAACATTTCTTTAATTGGTTGTTACTATCAATTTATATAGATCTTTAATGTGCCTAAAATAATCATTGAAATAAGAATTATTCATTCGGTTTATTTGGAGTTGGAGTGTTAATTATGCGTAATGTCAACTGTGACCATCATGATTGCTATGCATGACATATTCAAGGAGAGAAAATAAGGCTTCAATAGATATGGAAGTTGAAATATTAACCATTTTGAAACCCACAATTAACGGGATACGCGTGTCATTTAATTAAAAGATTAATTGTTTAATTAAAATGATAAAAACTTGAGAAATGAAAAACAAAAGGTGAAAACCTGACCTTTTAAAATGTGAAAGAAAATGTCTGGTTTCATGTAATTTCCACCAATGTTAATAGGGATAATTAGGCCCAGTACGGCCCATTAATTGGAAAATTGACTACTATCCTTTCACTTTTAAAACTTTCATTAACCGTATAATATACGTTCTATCAAATGAAAAATGAATACAATTTAACCCCAACCAAACCCTAAATCAATGATTTCTCTCAACAAATTTCGGGCGATTTCAGACACTCTCTCCTCCAACACGGAGGACTCAGAGGTAGCACAACTTCCTTTCTCTTTCTCTAAATAGATCTTCAAAATCAAACCAAGAAAATTAAAGAATAATGTTATTGAGAAGCTCTTCATCACCAATCTTGAATTCATGGATACCCAATTCAACAATCGGGTCATCACCCGAATCTGATATTATACTGTGGCGAAGGAAGAAGCGTGTGTGGCGGTGGTAGATAATTCAAGTGTGCCGCAGGCTTTTGTGATGGGCGGTGGAAGCAGAGTAGGTGGTGGCAGGGTGTGTGGGGTGGTGGTGGAAGAGGGTCGGATGATGGGTTGGGATCTGGTTCACAAGATCCGAATAGCTGGAATGGGAATGAGAGTGCAGATTCTTATTATCAAAAAAATGATTGAAGCAAATCCTAGCAATTCTCTCTTGTTAGCAAATTATGCCAAGTTCTTGAAAGAGGTTAAAGGAGATTTTACAAAAGCAGAAGAGTATTGTGGCATGGCAATTTTGGCTGATCCAAGTGATGGCAGTGTTTTATCATTCTATGCTGATCTAATATGGCAGACTAAAAAGGATGCTGCTCGAGCCGAAGCTTATTTTGATGGAGCTGTTAAAATTGACCCCAATGACTGTTATGTGCTAGCCTCATATGCTAGATTTTTGTGGGATGCTGAAGAAGAAGAGGAAGAAGAAGAAGAGGTTGAAAATCGATATGAAATTGACGAAACTGATTCTCCTCCCAAGGTCTTCCAAGAGGCATCTCGTTTGCCTTCCCTAGTTGCAGCTTCTAAATCTAAGCTCATTGTGTTACTGTCATACCATATAAGTCGAGCACTCTAGAAAAAGTTAGTCGAATAATGACTTTATGTCTGAATTTTGTTTTTCGGTCCATCTTTCATCCCACCACTGCTTTATCTACGATAATGCTTGGCCTGTAGATGAAGCTGATGTTGTTGCTGTTATCTAGTTTCTCTTGTAAATATATGAGAAAAATAAATAGACTGACAGTCACTTTTTTTTTATTGTCCGTCACTTTTTTAATTTGTATAACTTCTTTTAAGTTATGTCACTTTTTTTAATTCGTCACTTTTTTAAAATTTCTATCACTTTTTTGAATTTTTGCCACTTTTTTTAGTCATCTTCTTGATTTCTATCACCTTGTGGTTTTTATGTAATTTGAAAAAGTAGTCTAAATCTATGTTCTACTGGATACTTTACCTATGTAATCTAAGCATCGATTATTAGTATTATGTTTCCTACTTGATCTGGTTCGTTTATTTGGATTCCATGTAACCTTCTTCTAGGGTTGATTTTAAAGTGGGGAGTTGTTTCCACAAAACCCAATCCATTATTGGCATGCACTTGAAGTTAATATACTAAACTTTGAATTTTGTTGGAGATTCAGTTTTTGGGTTAATTTATACTCCTGTAATTATTCTAGCATTGTTGTTTGTAAAAATTTAAATGAAGAAAGCTATTGACCTGTTATTGTTAGAATAAATTTCAAAATACGGACTTTCCATTTGATTACAAATTTTATGTTTTATAAAATGGGTTAGATGTATAGCTCATAATTATACTATGGTTAAGCCCAATATATCGAGTGATCACTTGTGTCGTTTTATACCTTAGTTTATATAGGGTTATATCCTATATAATGTGGTAATTTAAGTATGTGGGCCAGAAATATTTAAACCATAATTAGGGTTGGAGTCGTTAATTGGATGACTCAATAAGTTTCTATATAAGAGGCTAGGTTTCCTCTCCTCTCCATATATTTTATTGACTTACCCCATTGACGGCTAATGCTTTTGTGAGGAGCAAGGAGATGGAGATCTAGCTGCTAATATTTGCATTGAAGATGTCTTTTGCAAGTATCTCGTGAACTATAAATTTAAAAATGTGATTTTTGTTTCTTAGTATGATTATTATTAAATTCAACAATTGGTATCAAAACTTACATGTTAAGATCATAATCCTTCGTAGCATTCTTTTTAAATTCTTGGCTTTGAATCTCGACCAAAAAAAACTACGCCTAGTTTGACTTTAATCTGCAAGGACATGATTTTCTTTAAATCTTTCAAAATCCAATCCAAACTCCAAGTCACTATTGACTTCCAAAACAAAAGTGAATTCCTATGAGAACAAATATCAAGACACAGTCTTAACTTTATCAGAGAAGAGAATGTGCAAAAGAACACTACTTCACACATTGCAACAACACAACGTTGTTTTGTTAAATCAATTCTTTCAAAATTGACAATTTGTGTTTCTCAGCCTCGACACCAGACCTCTCCGTATAATATATAAATATATAGAAAAACCATAGTCTTTTGCGGAGATAGTGTAATTTTTCTTGGGGCTTTTGTTAGTTTCTTTATGAATTGAAAAGTCCAGAAAGGATTTTTGAAATATTAACATGTTTTGTTAAGTTGTTGGTACAATATTTTACTCTATATTAACGTTTGATTAATTGTTGCAGTATATGAATAGAAATTCTTTGGTCTTATTAATTTTGTGTATTTTGAAAAAATTTCGGGAAATTTAGTTAACATAAAACTTTGAATTTTTTATTTTATTGATCACATCTGAATTCTCTCTTTCATCAAGTTGATGATTATGATTTATTGCATAATTATTGTTTTACGATTTAACTTTTTCATGGGCTTTAAGACTATCCTTGTTTTTCAATTAAGAGAAACATTTTGACATTAAAGTGAGTGGTAGCTACTAAAGTGGTATATTCATTGTTATTTATTCGTTCTTTTTTCTCAAGGAAAAAAAGAAAGAAAGAAAAGGAATAGCATCGTATTTTTTAAATTATTGCACACAATATCTTGCCAGAATGCGTTCTTATATGTGATCGTTTATAAAATGGCATGGTGTAGTTAATGAGATTGCTTTGGTCTAGAAATCGCCTTTTGCCTAAAGATGTTGGTATTTCAAAAACAGATGTGATTTTGTTAGATAGCTTCATGATATGTTTTAAGAGTACCTTACAGTATGTCGTATTGTTAGGCCAAAGGTGACTTTATAATGATCCACCTAGGCTCTTACCATAATAAGGTTTATACGATTTTGACTTTAATTACAGACTAACTAATTAATAACCCATGTTAATTAGATAAATATGTCGTCATCCATTGACTACGTGTATTATGCTTGGATGATATTAAATATGTTATTTTATGTTTCCACAGTTTGAAATGCCTAATCTCTTTCGAGTCAATTGTCTGCTATTGAAACATTGACTAAGAATAATTATGTGAGATGTAAACGAGACGTAGAAATACCACTTGGTCTTTTGGGCTTGGATTTTGCAATGGAGAAGCAACTTTCGAAACCCAAAGATAAAAGTACTCCTGAATGTGAGGCTGAGTATGAAAAGTGGGAAAGGGCAAACATACTTTGTCTGAAGATTATTAAATGCTCCATATTTTATTCCATTATGGGCGCTATTCCAAATAATGAAAATGCTAAAAGTCTTGTGGATGCCATAGGAGAGAGATTTGTTGAGTCCGATAAAGCAGGAATTGAGACCTGATGGACAAACTGATGAATATGAGATATGATGGTACAAGTGGAGTTAAGGAACACGTTATGAAGATGATACATATATCTTCTAATTTAAAAACTTTTAAAATTCCCATTGTAGAGCCGTTTTTTGGTCTATCATGTTCTGAATAGCCTTCTTAGCCAATTTAATCAGCTAAAGGTTGCTTATAATGCTCAACGAGATAAATGTGATTTGAATAACCTTATTGTTGTATGTGTCCAAGAGGAGTATATGATGCGTTGTGAAACTATTGAAACTACGCAATTAGCTTTTCAGCCACCATAGAATAAAGTATTTTCTCATAACAAGTCTAAGTTCCATAAGGGCAATAAGTCATACCGCAATTGGCAAGATAAAAATTTTGGAGGTCAGGCTTCTGGTGGTCCCATAGGAACTACAAAGAAAAATAATCAATGTAAGTTCTGTAAAAAGAAGGTTCATTGGCAAAAAGTTTTTTTTAAAAATTTAAAGCTTGGTTAGAAAAGAAGAAGAGTTCTGCAGGTATCTCCTTGGCCTTAGTTTGTTTTGAGTCTTCCTTTGTAGTTGTGCCTTTGAATTCTTGGTGGATAGACTCGGGAGCTAGTATTCATATTGCGAATTCTTTGCAGGGGTTCATAAGCAAATGGAGGCCAAGTGAGAATGAAGTGAGCTTGTGCGTTGGAAATGCAGTTCAAGTGAAGGTTGAGTTCATAGGAGTAGTGAAGTTGTTTTTGGAGTCTGGTTTCTCTCTTGTTTTAGAGAATACCGTTTTTGTATCGACAATGAGACGAAATTTAATTTCTATATCGAAACTTGATGCTTTCGGTTTTTCCTTGAATTTTGGTAACAAAATAGTTGAATTGTTCTATGATTCTCGTTTGATTAGAAATGACCTTTTATGTGATGGTTTATACAAATTGTCTTTGGCTTTTTTTAGTGAAGTCTCTTGTGTTACCAATGTGTCAAAGAAAATGTCTCTAATTCGTGAATCATCCTCTATGCAATGGCATAAACGGTTGGGTCACATTTCAAAGGATATGATGGATAGATTGGTAAAAATTGAGATACTTCCCTCTCTTCTCTATTTTAACACTTGTGTAGATTGTATAAAATGAAAGCTGACTAAGTCCACAAGGAAAGGATCCACTAGGAGCGATGGTATTTTGGACTTGATACATATTGATATTAGTGGACCCTTACCTTCTACCATATGTGCGAACAAATACTTCATAACTTTCATTGATGATTTTTTGCGACATGGACATGTTTACCTAATTAATAATAAATCTCATGCTCTTGAGATATTCAAGATTTTCAAAATAGAAGTAGAGAAACAATGTGAGAAAAGTATCAAAGTTGTAATATCTGACCATGGTGGTGAGTATTATGGGAAGTACGATGAGTCTGGTCAAAACATGGGTGATTGTGCAAAGTTTTTACAAGGGTGTGGGATAGTGCCGCAATACACCATATCATGGACACCCGACCAGAAGAGCATTTTTGAAAGACGTAATCGAACTCAAAAGGATATAGTTAGGAGCATGATGAGTAAAACAAATTTGCCAGAGTATTTATGGGGTGAAGCTTTGAAAACTGCTATGTACATTTTGAATAGAGTTACAAGTAAAGTTGTTGAAAAGACACCTTTTGAATTATGGATAGGGCGTAAGACAAGTTTAGCTCATTTCAGAGTTTGGGAATATCTAGTTGATGTTAGGATTTATAATCCTCTTGAAAGAAATTATACCCAAAATCAACTCCTGGTTACTTTATTGGGTACCCAGACAGATTAAAAGGATATAAGTTCAACTGTTCCAATTGTGGCACCAGAATTGTTGAGTCCATTACTGCTAATTTTCGGAGAGTGGTTTTGGTAATAGTAGGAGTTCTACGATGAAGGAACTTTTTGTTGAACCAAATCAATTTGTTGTTCCAGTTCATATTATATAGGAAAGAATTGTATCTCAACTAGTTGAAATTGTTAATGAAGAAACTAGGCAGCAAGAGGAACTTCTGGTTTTTCCTCCAACAACGATTGAGTCAGTTCCTGAGCCACAAGTCAGAAGATCGCAAAGGGAAATGAGGTCTGCACTGCTGAATGATTACATTACCTATTTATTGGAGAGTGATTTTAATTTGGGCATATTGTTGATCATGTT
This sequence comes from Fraxinus anomala, assembly GCA_903798345.1. Classification (NCBI taxonomy): domain Eukaryota; kingdom Viridiplantae; phylum Streptophyta; class Magnoliopsida; order Lamiales; family Oleaceae; genus Fraxinus; species Fraxinus anomala. The sequence continues at coordinate 4,263 of CAIGRN010093243.1, read as the reverse complement.
AGTTTTAATTAAGCATTGACAAGTCTTGAGTCAAATAAATGGATAAATACTTTTTGAACTTCCTCCATATGCTAACGCCATAGATAACAAGTGGATTTTCAAAAGCAAATTGGACTCAAAAGAAAATGTTGAACGAAAGAAGGCAAGATTAGTTGCAAAATGGTTCACTCAACGAAAGGGCATTGACTATAATGAAATTTTTCACCTGTTTCGTCCAAATATTCTTTTCGAATTATCATGGCACTTGTTACACTATAATTTGGAGCTTCATCAGATGGATGCTAAAACAACCTTTTTGAATGAAGATCTATCTGAAAAGGTTTACATGAGAAAACATGAAGGTTTTGTTGTGAAGGGAAAAGAAAACTTGGTATGTAAGTTGAACAAATCCTTATATGGCCTCAAGCAAGCATCTTGATAGTGGTATTTGAATTTTTATGAGTTTGTGAGAAGAGAACTAAAACTTGAAAATATAGTTGATCAACGCATTTATCTCAAAAACTAGTGGGGGAAATTTTATTTTTCTTGTCCTGTACATTGAGACATTTTACTTACTAGCAGTGACTTGGGGTTACTTTATGAGACAAATAAAATGTTGTCTATTAATTTTGAGATGAAAAATCTTGGAGAAGCTTCTTGTGTGCTTGACATTGAATTAGATCGTGATATAAATCATGGCTTGTTGGGACTTTCTCAGAAGGTTCATATACGACGTGTTCTAGAAATGTTTAATATGCAAAACTATGCACCGATGATGTACGATCATAAAAGGGGATAAGTTTAACAAAACTCAATGTTCAAGGAATGAGCTAGAAATGGAATCTATGAAAATGATACCATATTCTAGTGGTGTGGGAGTTTGATATATCCTCAAGTTTGCACTAAACCAGATATAGCCTACACAGTCGGTGTCCTTAGCAGGTTTCAGTCGAATCTAGGGCAAGGGCATTGGAAAGTGGCTAAGAAAGTTATGAGATACTTAAAGAAAATTGAAGGTTACATGCTTACTTTCCAGTGTTCAAATCACCTTGAGGTGGTAGACTACTCAGATTCTAATTTTCCTGAATGTCATGATGATTTGAAATCAACCTTAAGTTATATTTTCATGTTGGCTGGTGGTGCTATCTCGTGAAAAAGTGTTAAGCAGACTCTAGTGGCATCTTTTACTATGCATGCTGAGTTTGTGGCATATTATGGAGCTACGTCCAAGCCGTTTGGTTAAGAAATTTTATTTCTAGGCTGAAAGTTGTTGATTCTATCTCGAAGCCAATCACTATTTACTGTGATAATAGCACATTGGTGTTCTTTTCTAGAAATAATGAAAGTTCTTGTGGATCAAATCACATTGACATAAAGATTTGGTGATTAGAGACAAGGTTAAGAAATGACAAACGAAAATCGAGCATATCAATATAGAAGCGATGATTGCAGATCCCTTGACTAAGGGACTTGTTCCAAAAGTTTTTAAAACGCATGTTGCTAATATGGGTATTGTGGAAACCTTTGATATTTTTGGTTAGTGGGAGTTACTTATGTAAGAGAACTAAATTTTGTCTTGAACCCTTAATGGGGTATGTAGGCAACCCATATATTTTTCGAGTACAGCCTCTTCCAATAATAAAATATATATTCCCCTATCCATAAATTATTTTGAGCATGCATTTGGCTTATGTCTTTTATTATAATATTATTATGATCTCGAGATATAACAGCTAAGGACATAAGATGAGTCTCTTTTAGAGACATGTGGCTTTATTTTGATTTGAAGCATTATGAGGACCGATATGAATTAGTGCAAATTTTTTATCACATTTAGCGCTAAATTCATACTACATACTACCACATTGGTTGGAGGATGTGGATCAATATCGATAAGGATGTTAGCATTTGTAGATATGAAGTGGTCTTACATCATTTAAATGGTGTAACAACTTTCATGTTAGATGTTGACATCTTTGTTAGATGGGATCATGTTTTCTAAGTTGTTATCATTGGAGCTATATATGTATGGCCACCTATGTAGTCAACCTGAGAGTCAAAACTTTTGTTTTATTATTTAATAGAATTGTTCGTCCAAGTGGGAGAATGTTAGAATAAATTTCAAAATATGGGATTTCCATTTGTTTGCAAATTTTACATTTTATAAAAAGGGTTAGATGTATAGCTTTTAATGATACTATGGTTAAGTCCAATATTCGAGTTATCACTTGGACCATTTTACAAATTAGTTATATAGGGTTATATTCTATATAATGTGGCAATTTAAGTATGTGGGCCATAAATATCTAAACCCTAATTAGGGTAGAAGTTGTTAATGAGACGGTTCAATAAGTTTCTATATAAGAGGCTAGATCCCTTCTATTCTCCATATGTTTTATTGGCTTGCCCCATTGATGGGTAATACTTTTGTGAGGAGTAATGAGAGGAAGATCTAATTGCTAATATTTGCATTCAAGATGTCTTTTGTAGGTATCTCTTGAACTATGAATTTAAAAATGTGATTCTTGTTTCTTAGCATGATTATAATTAAATTCAACAATTACTAGATGCTAACTTGCTACTATTTTTTTTCCTTTTTGTTTGTATTTCAAATTTCAGAGAAATTTGAATGTAATTTAACATTTAACATTATTAGTTTTCATTTAAACTTATATGCTAGCTTATTTTAAATATATTATTATAATGTCGATGGTAAATCGCAGATTAAAATGGAATTAAACCGTAAATAATGGTTTGGTTTGGTTTGAAATTTCAAACCTAGTGAAATGACTTGAGTTGAAATTATAGCACAAATTGTTCAAATCTAATTATGTTAACCCCTAAATTGTACTAGTTGTGGATCTCATGTAAATATAGAAAAAGTGATATTTTAATAAAAAAGTGATAAAGAATATTACTTTCTAATGAACAACTTTGATCCATTGGATACAATAAAAAATAAAAGTAAATATCAATTTAAATGGTTCTTATAAGTACATTACAAGCTTAACAAAATTGTTAGATTAAAAAAATCAAATTACTCAATGTGTGGCCCTTTAATTGGGAAAAATTTAACACATCACATGGCTTTCTGATTCCGAAGAGGGAAAATGCTTGTAGATGGACGGATTACCGACCTATCAGTCTTTGTACGGTGTTCAATAAGCTTATCACAAAACTATTGAACAACAGATTGAGTTCATTTCTGCCTTGTATTATTTTCCCTCAGCAGAGTGGATTTGTCCCCGATCGACTTATTGAGGGCAATGTCTTGTTGACCTATAAGCTTCTACACACGTTCGATAATAGAATACGTGGAGTGAATGTTATGCTGAAACTTGACATGGCTAAAACATATAATCGTATGGATTGGGGATTCATTTATTCTATAATGGAGGCATTTGGTTTTGACCAATTGTGGATTGATCGGATCAGACGTTGTATATTGAAGTGTCAATTCTCAGTGCTTCTGAATGGGCGACCATGTGGTTTCTTTTTTTCATCGCGGGGACTTAGATAGAGAGATCCTATCTGTCCATCCTTATTTATTATTGCAACAGATTATTTTTCTCGATTGCTTACTCAAAGGTTTTTGACATATCCTAGCATACAGTATCGACATGGAGGTAGTACTCTTGTCTCTCATCTTGCTTTTGCTGATGATATGATTATATTTACCAATGGATAGAAGAAGTCTATCAGAAGGGTCATCGATTGTTTGGAGTACTACGAGGGAGTCTCTGGCCAATTGGTGAATAGAGACAAGAGTGGTCTTATATTGCCTAGGTGGGCATTTGATATTCAAATACGGAGGTTAGTGACTTTGACTGGATTTTCACATCAGAGACAGTCGTTCACATATCTGGGAGTCCCTTTGTTTAAAGGGTCTAAGAGAAGCTGTCTGTATGATGATCTCATTGTGAAGGTCAGGAGTATGATTTCTAGATGGGCTTCACGTCTTCTTTCTCCTGGCGGTAAGATTACTCTATTGAGGTCCTTTCTTTCCTCTATACCATCGTATCTATTCTAGATTATGCGACCTCCTAAAGTCATTTTGAAAAGGCTGGAGACTATATTTGCGCGATTCCTATTGGATTCTACAGATCATGCGTATCGTCTACATTGGCGGAATTGGAAGGCGATTTGCCTTCCTGCTGACGAGGGAGGTCTCATTTTTAGACGATTACATGATATGGTGGACACATTTTCATTGAAGGTATGGTGGCTGTTCAGGTATCAGAGTTCTCTTTGGGCTCAGGTTTTACTGGGCAAATATTGTAGAGG
>CAIGRN010093230.1:0-11138 GCA_903798345.1 Fraxinus anomala | reverse complement strand
AAGATAATTATTGATCAACATAGTTTTCTGTCATTCTATAAGCCGGTTCAGACTTCACCTTCTTGATTTCATTTTCAAGAATTTGCTAAACGAAAGATCATCACTAGTCTATGTGATAAAGGACATTTTGATTTATTGTGTTAATAAAGTTTTTGATTATTTTAATGTATTGAACAATGATTTGAGGAATCCATTGCCCCCAAAATAGACAATGACCTATACTAAAGATAAATAGCATCATTCATTACGGTTAGGACTTGGGGGTAAAGAGGGGACTAATATTATCTAACATCAGTTTAGATGGCAATATGATAACTATCACGGTGTTCTAAAAATCAAAATGCACTTCAATTCATTGATTATGCTATACAAATTGTCTCGAGCTATCAAATTATACAAAATGATTGAATTGAATATTGGACATCGTGACTACATTGAAATCAAGATATAAATCAAGGCTCCAATTCTTTTGACAATTGTCCCCACATTTTCGGATAATTTAAAAAGTAAATCCCGTGTCGGCATATATCTTGCCACATCATGAGAACACGTTGCTCGTGAGGCAGGCCAATGTGCAAATGCCATTTCAGGCTTGAGGATTCAAATGAAGAATGGAGAGTTTTGGGTTGCCCAAAATTGATACTTACAAATCAAGTCAGACGATGTAAGAAATATTTTTGATTAATTTAAATCTCCAATAAAAAAGTTCGAAAATCCTTAATCTTTAACGTCCATGCTCTGAAATTTGATTTTTAATGATGTATTATGAACATCATACCAATTGTGAAAAAAAAAATTGTTAAAGGTGTGTGTGAGCTACATTATTTTAGAAGAATGTATTCTGGAATAGTATATTAATGGAGAATGTGTGGTGGAAAAAAAGGAAAAGTTATTGATGTGATAGAAAATATTATTTTATTAAAAAATGTGTGGTTAAAAATGAGTAGAAAAATGAGAATGAAAATTTTAATAGGTACCAAACATGGGCTAAGAATTATTTGAATATAAAGAAGAAGATAGCCACTCAAACATTTCTACATAATGCACGAGATTATATGCGTGTTCCATTGCAATCATATGTGAAGGGTGGAATGTATCTCATTTTTTGCATTGATGGGTAGGTAAATTAGATAATATTAAGAGAGAAAAATAAAGTAAATTTATTATAAGATTTTTTTCTTTTTTTTTTTTTGAAAAAAAATAAGAATAAGGAGAAGAAAATTTGTATTATAATGGGCATTCGTATGTGGTTTCAATAAGAGTTACAAATTGATCAAGATACATATTTTTAGAGTACGCAAATTTATTGTCTATATATACCGATAAGACTAGTCATTCATCATAATCTAATCATTTTTTTAAGACAGTCCACCTTGAATTATATTTACACAATATTTGTCTTGTTAAAATATTGTTTGGCAAAAATCCAAAGGAGAATAAATAAGAAAATCTTGTTTTACACAATATTTATTATCGAGATATTCTAATAATAACGTTTCAAAATAGCACATATAGATATTAACTTAACTATATGAAAAGAAAATTAGAAAATCGTGCCGATAAAATTTAATTGAAAACAAGAATAAAAAGAGAGAAGGAAATAGAAAAAAAAAATTTCATTATAATAACGACAGAGATATATAAGATTTTAATGAGTTACAAATTGATTAAAATATATGGTCTCGTTAGGTTGGTGTTTCAATTTTCAATTTTCGATTTTGAGTTTTGAGTTCATTTTTTAATTTTCTATTTTGAGAATTTATTTTAAGATTGCTAAAAATGTGTTTGATTTATTATTTTGAAAAATTATTTTTCAAAACAGAAAATAAAAAAATTAGTTTAGTTTGAAATTTTGAAAAAAATTGCTATAACATTTTATTCAACGAAATTTTATTATTTAATAAAAAATAGAACAATTTTATGTTAACATATTATAAAGTAATATATACATTCTAAATTTGGTTAATCTTATAATATTTTTTTTCTCTACAAAAGTAAAATAAATAATAAATTGAATTCAAAATATAGAAAATAAAAATAAAAATTAATAACGTGAATTGAGAATATTTTTATATATGTTCATTTAAATTTTTCTTAGAATTTTATGTAAATAGCCATTAAGAGTTTGAATTATTTTTATTTTCTATAATATTTATTTTTCTAGAAATTTTTATAATTTTATTTTTTCCATTTTTTTAATTTTATTTTTAAAATTTTATTTGTTAGGATTTATATTATTGTTTTTAAAACATTTTTAATTTTTAAAATTTTATTTAAATAAAATTTAATTTAAACTCTTGTTACTTAAAACGTTAAAAATACATTTTGAGTTTTATGTTATAAGTTTAAATATATTTTCAAAAATATCAAACTAACCACGTTTTCAATATTTTGTAAAACTGAAAACCGCAACCCAAACCCACTCTAGAATAAATAAAATAAAATTTTGTTTTAAGTTAAGTTATGTATTTATGGCATAAGATTATCAAGATTATGTGATCTACTTGGAAATTAAGCCTGTGATTAAAATTCAATTGAAATTTCAAGTCAAAGTCAACAATTAATTGTAACCATATATTTTATGAGATTCACAACTTTTTAACTATACATTTTATTAATTTTTATCAAAATTTATTAAAAATTTAATTTTAACCTCCATCGGATATGAGCTAAATTCAGTTCCTAGCAACAACCAAACAATTTTCAATATTCATCTTGCAAAACGTGAAGACTAGTCGGTGCACAGGTACCCCCATCCTTATCATTTCCACGTGTAATGACTCGTTCCCATCAATCAGACACACTAATACACAAACTAGTTTAGTTGCGGAGTTAGATCTCTGCCCCACCCCACTATTGAAATTTGAATTTTTTTTTAAATTTTTATATTATATTATATTATCTTTTCTGAAAAAAAAATCCATAAATAAATTAAATTTATATGGAATTAAGTCTCTGCATGGACAAGTTCAATGGAGACCATCTGTCATGTTTGTTATCTTGCAAGCAATAATTGAAAAATGCCAAAAAAAAAAAAAAAATCTTTTGTGCTACTCTTCTGAACCATGTTGAATTTTTAATATGAAATCTAAGTCAGTTCATTAGGTTCGAAAGAACAATTTGGTCTACTAAAATATAAAAGCTTAACTAATTCTTTATTATCAATTTGACATTTTTCATTACGCGAGACAAATTGTGCAATAATAATGAAAAATTGAAGGTCGCACTGTCTCAATTTAAATATCGAGACTAACTAGTTACATAAAACATAATTTCGAATCAAAACTACAAGTTTTTCAAGTTCAAAGACGTTTGATACGCTCAATTAGCGAATAAACATTCATGTCTTATTTAATCGAGTCAAATTTATTAGAAAAGAAAAACTGTTATATGACAAATTACATGCAGAATTTCCATATATTCTACTGCAAATAGCAATAAAACGAATCAGTCCACGCCTACTGCAGAGGGCGAAACAAATTTCCACTTCACCTCTAAGATTATTTACTGAAATATGACAGGATTTATGAAATTAAAACGTTAGTTGTCCCAGCTGTTTCCAGCAGGAAGTTTTTACATTAAAATATTACATGCTGCCCAGGTAGTCATGTATGACGTTGACTAGGTAATGTAGACGTGTCAAAAATGATTTGGGCTGTCCGGAAATTCGATCCTTATTTGGGTCGGACCATCTTAAGAGGCAGTTTGTGTTGATCTCGATGTTCTAGCTAGGTTAGGACCATGCCAACCGGTTTACATCTCTATAGACGCAACCCTCCATGATCCAGAGCATTCCTAGACACGGTGTTCGAGAAGGTCCCCTTTCTCCGAATCTGTGGAGGACGAGGGAAACTTTCCACGCTAATGGCGTAGTAGAATCAGGCGACTTGTCACACACTAGGAGGAATTCCTTATTAGGCGGATCTAACTCTGTCTGGCTACTCGTTCAGTTGAGAAAAAGATGTGGACTGATAACTGATCTTCTATCGAATCTCCTTCTGGAGGGTGAAGTGCTTTCGCCGCAAAATCCGTTCACTTTGGATGGTTAATTCAGTGTCCGAAGCGAGTTGCCAACCGGTCTAATCAACTATAAAAAACAATTCAAATTACTATTGAGGACTTGAGGTGATGCATTGATGACACATTGAATGACATAAAACGATCGAAAATTTTCAAGTGCTTATTAATCAAAATCGAGTCAGATATTGTAAGAGAAAAATAACTAATATAATTAACTTTCGAAAATCGGTCCTCAAAATTCATGATCTAGATTTTTGAAGATGTAATATCGCTAGCTGTGACGCGTGAACCTTCATATTCGTCACTCCCGAGACTTTATTTGCAGTCCTTGAGCTCTAGAAAACAAATTAAAGAATACTCTTTCAAGAGATGCTGATCAAATCTAGATTGATATTTATTTTTTGGTTCGTGTATGTGTTTGGTGAATTTTATCAGTGGTCCTTTTTTAGTACTTCATTTTAAAGGGTATTTGATTTGTCATCGAAACACATTTATAATCGAAATTCGGATACCTCAACTATAATCGGAATATTTGATTTCACCACTACTATTTATGATTACATCGGCAACAATGATTTAATTAGGGAAACGTCGGATGGAACCTAAATTAACCAACCGGGTTTCTTTGAGAAGCGAATAGTCTGGTGAATGAGCAAGTCATCAATTAGTAAGCACGTACGCTCTACGTTCATTACCAGGATAAGCTATTAAGATAATCGACTATGCAATTCAGTCAAGGACAAGTAACATGTAACATGGAATTAGGTTTTATGGAGCCAAATTGACACACTGTCATGTTTAACCGTGTGAGATTTATAAGAAACATGATGACAAATTACATGCAGGATTCCCATGAATGAATTCTTTATATTCTAATGCCAACTAGCAATTACTTGCAAGTCAATGCATGCCTAATGGAGAGGATGAAAGGTCATAAATTTCCACTTCCAACTCTATATTTTTTTATAAAATATGAAGAATTTACGAAACTAAACATACTATCGCACGTGTGATTGCTAGGTGTGTCAAAAGAGCTAAATCGTCAAGATCAAGTTTGGAGCGGCCCGATTCTCATTTGAACCGATGATTTGAAACCGCGGATCTGGCTCCCGTCTCTACCGGTTCGTCCCACTTTTATCAAACTAAGCAAGGTGGGACAGTTTTAATGAGAGGCACACGTGGTATCAGAAGAGGAAACCCCAGTGCCCACGTGCAATGCCTCCAACAGCCTGCAATTATTCGCGGATCCAGTCGATAGAACCCCCTCGTGTTTATTTCTCTTTTCCGCGTTGTCTCCCTTTATAAACTCCCCATTATTCATTTCCTCATCACAATTCACAAACAAAATTAAACCAACTCCATTATCCAACAATGGTGGTGTCTGGTTTTCGTAGATCTCTGTCCTTTCCAAACCAGTCGAATAAACCACGAAAAACGCTTCATGTTCGATCAACTAGTCTTCCATGTAGATCATCATTACACCCTGTGATTTCTCAGATCAAAGATGAAATCAATGAGCTTAAATCTCGGAATTCGTCGGAAGCAACGTGTGCGTCTGTTTGTGAGGGGTTGAACAGGCTCAAAATTGTCCATGAATCCCTTGATGATTTCCTTCAGCTACCTCAAACAAAGGAATCACTCTCCTGCCACTCTGATTTGATTGAAAAGTTCTTGGAAGATTTTCTTCGATTTGTCGACGTTTACGGGATCTTCCAAACGTTGTTTTTGACGTTGAAACAGGAGTATTTGGCAGTGCAAATGTCTGTAAGGAGAAAAGATGGGGCCAAAATAGCCATGCACGTAAAGAATCTCAGCAAAATTGCTAAAGAAATTGGCAAACTTGAATCCTCAGTTCAATCCATTGGAAAAAATTACGTATTTTCTGATAATTTTGATGCTGAGTTTGCAGAAATTATCAGAGATGTAATTGAGGTTACAGTCTCGGTTTCAGTTTCACTTTTTGGTGGACTTTCGGCGGCGTTGGGCAGCCGTAAATCACCGCGGATGGGGCTGAGCTGGAAGAAAGTGAAAATTCAACAAGGGATTCAAGAATTTCAACAGATTAATTTGGAAACATTAACGGGGTTGAGAAAAAAAGATGATGAAGAAATGAAAATGGCGTCCAAAAAAATGCAAGAATTAGTGGAAGATTGTATGGGTGGGATTGAAGGATGTGGAGAAAGATCGTTCAGGAGTTCAATCAACACTAGGGTTTCGCTTCTCAATTTCCTAACACAATAGAATATTAAAATAAAAAATCTTTGTTCTCAATAGTTTTTTCGAGTAGGGAAAACTGTAAACACGTAAATATATGAGAAAAGCGATTTACAATACATTTGTGTTGCTTTCCTTTTCCTTTTTATATTTATTATTCTTTTTACTAAAATTTGATTAAAATTAATTATTGATTTTGACTTAAATTAAAATTTAAATCTTAGTCCCTATCATTTTCCCGTGTCGAATTGAAAACCGAACAGCCATGCATGTGAACTGTCAAAAATTATAAGAAGAGGCAATGCACATGATTTGATTCGCTATAATGAAAATGGGGTATTACATAATTAATTCCTTCATAATTGATGTAGCTTTTTAATTAAGACGTGATAGTCAGTTAATTAAAAGTGCATTATTAATCTGTGATCATATATCTCCCTTGGCCTACACAAGGGGCGGAGCCAAGAAATGATTTTGGGATGGGCTAAAATTTAAAAATTCTAAATAAATTCACGCTACAAGAGATCGAGTTTAAAAGACTACATATTTAAATTCTCACTACATATTCGTACTTTTTTCTTGCAAAATACAAAATCGATGCTCACCTTAAAAAAAATATTGATAGAAGCACGATTAATGTAAGTAAATGATATATATCCATCAATCAAAAGCTAAAAGAAATACTCAAAAATTTTACTACCATTTGTTTCAAACAACAGAAAGTTTTGGCAAAAAAGACAACTGAAAATATATTATTATACGCCACCATTGTGAAGAATCCACCCAAAGTGAAAAAACGACAAGAAATTTCGAGGGTAAAAAAATTTGATTTCTTTCATGTTCGTGTTTGATTCAACTTATATAATATACATATAATCTTATTATTTATAAATAAATAAGTTCTTATAAATATTTTTTATTGACCATGAAACTGATGTTACTAACAAAATAAGTAAGTTTCTTTCTTATAAGCATGAATAAGTTATATATGAAAATATTTTTAAAACTGAAAGATTTAATTACTTAAGTTTAACCAAATATTTATTATAAAAATATGTAATTTATTTTAGCTCTAATCAATACAATTTTATTTCTTATAAAAGTTTATATATAATTATAAGTGAAATATGCATTAAATAAAAATCTAATTTGGTAATAAAATTGTTCACTTTTTATTACTATCATGAATGTATATTTGAATAATTGTATAATTATAAGTAAAATATGCATTAAATAAAAATATAATTTGGTATAAAATTGTTCACAATTTATTAATATCATGAAAGAATATTTGGATAATTGGGTTTGGACTGGGACTCAATATGAAGTTGGGCTAACTTCTCTTACCAAGTGGGTTTGGCCCATGCTAGATCCGTCTCTCAGCCTACATGTCTGCCGATCTTTTGCCGGAGCTACTTCAAATCAGAATCAAACATGATTAGTATATTGAGCCTCTGTTTCATAGAGATCTTTTTAGAATATATTTTTCAAAACTTATATTTTAGAGAATATATGATTAAAAAGTAGGAAATTTTTTTTGATCCACATGCAAATTTATTTTAATGAAAAAATGTGTACTCAAATACAAATTTGAGAAAAATGAGTTAAGAGGAGCTAGAGTAGTTTGATAGCTATTATAATGTCATTAATTTATAGGGAAAATTGCTTATTTGGTCCCCAATCTTTAGCACGTGGTAAATTCATCCCCAATTTTAAGCACCATTTGCATAGTTAGTCCTCTTGATTCTTGAATGATTACCTTGTCAATAATCTGTTAAAATGACAAATATACTACAAAGAAAATTATATCCTTATTTATATTAAAATTGTATGAAGACAAAAATCGTATAGAATTTCGGGTGCCCATCATTGGAAAGAAATAAATGGGTCGCTGAAGCATTGCCAATATTATTTCCTCCGATCAAAGTGGATTTGTGGCAGGGTGTAACATTTCGAATAATGCTCTACTAACTCAATAATTAATCTCATCGCTGGATAAGAAATGTTTTCGATCTATATCGTTTCCGAATGCTTCATGGGATTTCCTATATAAGATTTAATGAGGTTAGGATTCAATCCGGCTTGGATCCAAAAAATTGCACATTGTATAGAAAGCTGTTGGTTCTCGGGGCTGGTTAAGCATCTTTAAATCAAGCGATGCCTTGGACTTTTTATTATAACCTTGGTCTGAAATCACGGTGATGATTATTTCCTCGCATGTGGATGAAAGTCCAAGTTTGGAATCTTTTATTATAGTCCAAATTGAAAACGAATACCAGTTCACAAATTAACAATTATAAAAGAGTTCATTTCAAAAGAAGCGTCGCCCTAAGTGATTGCCCATTATAGTTATAGTCCTAATGATGAATTTAAGTGCAATAAGATTGGAGAAGAAAAGAGTCATAGTCGTTTTTGCCAAGCGTCCAAGTATCATTAAACTCCGTTCCCAAGTCATCTGTATTTATGATCTATATATTCAAAGAAAGTGAATTCACAATGAGTAAGGGCAAAAGATTCCTACTTCGAACTCGAGCCCCATTTTATGTTCGAGGAAATAAAGCAAATATAATTTGTGTTCTCATAAATTTCTTTATTTTTAATTTTGAGTATCATATACACTCTTTAATTATCTTAAAAACTAATTAATGGTTAAATATAAATTATTAATACCTAAGTTGCCTTCAAGAATAATATTAAAATTTCATATCATCTGTACATCAATTTGGTGATTTCATCACAACCTATTATCAAGGGTTATTTAAGTATTAACAATTTATATTTAATTCTTAATTAATTTTAAAGGTAGTCAGAGGAAATTAAAAATAGGAGATATATATTTTTGAAACATGCAAGTAATTTATGATATTAAAGAGATATGGTGAAGGGGTGTCTCATGTAGACTTTCATTTACTGTCTCTATTGGTTGGAAATTAAAATTAAATTTTTGGTAGATATTAATAAAAGTTGATGAAATGTGATTGAAAAGTTGTAAATTTTATGAAATAATTGATTAAAATTAATTTTTAATTTTAATTAATTGTAATCCTTCAAACAGGGCATAATAACATTTATTAAAAGCAAAGGAAAATTAAGGAGGAGTTTTAGCACGGATCCCGTGAAATGGAGATCCTAAGACATATAGAAGGACGAGTCTCACGTGGGACGGTCTTCTCTTTAACTCCACTTACGTCATTTTTCAAAAATCATAAGTTCCAAAAAAATATTTTTTTTTTTGAAATAGTAATTTTTTTTAAGAATATGTGGTAATTTTTTTTAATTTACGTATAATATTATTTTTATTGAAAAATATGTGATTGAAAAGAATAAAATTAAAATGAATCCCAAACAGGGACAAGCTGAACGTATCAAATTTGGCTAAACTTAAAATTTTACTAACAAATAAATTAGCCCTGGTTTAATTTAATTAAACAAATTAAGTAAAATTTAAGTAAGAATTTATATATATAAAACAAGAAAAGAAGAAAATATAAGAGTTAAAATTCAAGTGTGTATTTTATTGAGAATCAAGACCAATATTTATAGGGTCTAAAATAAGAGTTACAATTTGAATGGAATACTCTCTGAACTAGATAAAACGTATTTATATATTATATATTATGATAATACTAAATAATCATTAACAATTATCTCATTATTTTATAATATTTCTCATTTGATGATTATTTGTATAATAACTGCCTCTTTAGAACCTTATTTGATAAAAATCCAATGAGACAAAAAAATTAAACAAAAAATAATACAGTTATTTTGGAATATTACAAAAATAAATGCTGCATCATTAAAAATTTATTAAAAAAACCCAATGAGATAAAACATAAGCGAAGGAAAAAGAGTACAACTACCCTCTGATGTTGATCACTGAAAATCTTTGAGTTTGTGCATTTCAATTTTGTGAACCAATTTCTTGAATATAGATATTGACGGTACTTTTGTAAAAAAAATCAGCCACATTGTCACTTGAACGAATTTGTAGAATATTGATGTCGCCATTTTTTCCGAAACTCGTGTACATGAAAGAATTTTGGAGAAATATCATTCGTCATGTCTCCTTTGATATAATCTCATTTAAGTTATGCAATAAAAGTAGCACTATCTCCATACAAAATTGTTGGACTATCTTTTGTTAAAATTAATTTGTATGATACTTGAATATGATGGGTCATGTTCCCTGGCCATACATATTCTCGATTTGCTTCATGGATAGTAATAATTTTAGAATGATTTGAGGGTGTTGCTTTCAAGGATTGCTTCACAGATTTCCATGATATAGCTGTTCCTATACGTATAAACAAATATCCTATTTATAATTTAGTTTTAAGTGGGTCGGAGAGATAACCTGCATCTGCATATACACTAAAATAGATTCCGACTTTTGAGAATAAAATAATCTCAAATCAATAATACCCTTTGAGAAACGAAAAATATGTTTAACACCATTCCAATATCTTAGTGTTGGTGGAGAGCTATATTTTGTAAGGTGATTTACAGAAAAAATTATGTCGGTCAAGTACAGTTGGCAAGATAAGTTAATGCTCCAATTACACTAAAATATGGTACTTAAGGATCGAGAATCTTTTCTTCATCTTCAAGTGGTCGAAATTGATCATTTTTCACATCAAGTGATCGAACAACCATAGGTGATGCCAATAGATGTGCATTATCTATGTAAAATCGATTTAAAACTTTTCTGTATACGTAGATTTATGAACAAATAATCCTTTGGGAAATGTTCAATCTGCAACTCGAGACAGAATTTGATTTTTCTCAAATATTTCATCTCAAATTCATTTTTCAAATAATCTACAGCTTTATTGAGTTCTTCAGAAGTTCCAATTAAATTTAAGTCATCAACATAAACTGCCATAATTGCAAATTCAATATTT
>CAIGRN010093229.1:0-15295 GCA_903798345.1 Fraxinus anomala | reverse complement strand
GATTTCTGGCGAATGTATGAACGCCGATAGCCAGTAGTTTTTACAATGGCAAAAAATCTACTAACACCCCCAGTTAGCACTGTATGTTTGTAGTCTACTTTTAGTGCATGAAAGAGGGTTCTATCTGAGATCAGGAGTCGACTAAAAGAAAATATTTTGTATCGGCTGCAAGATAAATATGCCGATATTGCATGTAGTCAAGTAAGTGATATTTAATTTAACAATATTCATCACAAAATTTCATTTTAATACCTTTATAATTTTTTTAAAAAGTTGTACACGTAACAAGTTGTTCGTGTACAATTTTTAATTTCGCCTACTCGAAATTGAAGTAGCCGGTCCCAAACCCAGATAAAGGAGGAGGGTTTATCTTTTTTTTTATTATTATTATTTTAAAAAAGAAAAATGTTTTGAAAAATGTATATTAAAAAAATGTTTAGAAAATGTGTATTTATTAATATTTATATATTTTTAGGTTTAGTATGTTGTATAAAAAAAAAAAAAGAGTCGACGAACTCGGCTCGCGGAGTACCCACTAGCCGAGCTCGCCCAAAATTCGAAGCTCGGCTCGCTCATTGCCATCCCTAGAAAAAGGCGAAATAACTCTTCCCCTCTTCGAATCTGAGATGATAATTAGTAATTACCGTTCTAACTGCATATTGATTAAAAAGAATGAACGAGGAAGCGATCAAATTGAATTGAAGCCTACTTTGTTAAATGATAAATATATTCAAATCACATTTTTTGTTAATCACTCTTCATTTTAATTGCAATGTAGGTCCTTCATTTTCTTTTTCTTATACTTATATCTCCAACTTTTTTGTTGCACTCTTATTTTTAAACCTTTAATTAACAAGTATATTTTGTCTTTGATGACAAATCTCTTCAAATATTCTATTATCATCAGAAAAATATTTCATTGAAACTTTTGTATTAATTGTTTATCTTGCTTATTTAACAACATTAGTTTAACGAGACCTCACATGATAATGTTCTAAATGATTTAAAAGTCTAGATAAATTTTATTCGACATAAAACCAAAACAAAAGAAGCAACCGTGAACATCTTGTAGTCATTATTGACGCTATTCTCACATTCTTTTGACTTATCGTCGACAGTATGAACTTTCGATAACAATTGAACACTAATTATAAATTGACGATAATCATAAATTATGTAGTACTTGTATCTACATTCTCGAAAGTACCCAATTCTTTAGGGATCGCACCATATGGCATAAAGAAGGAGCAATGCTACAAGTACATTAACGTGTATATAATGAACATCTTTCTATATACACTAATGTACAACTAGAATAATTCATACAGAAATGACCAAAACAGGTCAAAGATGACACTACGCAAAATTAGAACCTAGTCTTCAAGTTAAACAAATGTCAAAAGGCTTTTTTAATCAATGTCAAAGGTCAAAATTATACCCCAAACATCCAACTTGCCTTTTTCTAATTATAGATACACGGATGAACTGGCGAACCGCCATGAAAATGAAAGTTTCCAGAAACCGTGTGGCGGTTTTGCAGATATTTCTATTTCCTATTAAAGCCCTCTTCGCCCATAAACATCATGAATTTGGGAACTTATCTGAATCTTTGCTTTTTTACGAACCCAATCGATGAGGATTCACCACACATTATATAATCCAATTTGCGTCTAGTTCCAGTGAATAGTTTCAAATTTCAAGCTTCCAATACCCCAACTGTTCTTTCTAAATTCCAAGGTTCATTTTCTTGATTCATTTGGGCCTAATTTTTTTTTTCTGAGTTTTTCTTCAAGAATGTGCTTATGTTGATTTCGTCTATTGATTGTTTCTTTGAATCTATAATTCTTCTGTGTGTGTGCCTATATATTCTTTCATTTGCATAAATTCTTGGGTTTTGAATTTAATTTTCAATTCCAATGTCTTGATTTTGAGTTTTGTTAAATTTCTTGGATTTTTTTTCTGTCCTTTTTGTAATTGGACTGCAGACCCAGTTAACTTTTGTCCGAAGGTTGTACTTTCTTTATCAATGGGATCAACTGATGTCTATACAATGGGGGTTCAACCTTCATCCCAAATCAAAACCCTTAAACTGTTTGATGAATGTCCATATAATTCCAATACTGAAATTCATGGTTCTCGGGATAATCTTGAAGATCAGCGTGAGAAAGTTTCTTTAGCTTCTAAATGTGAAAGCGGGATTTCTGGTATCGATAATGGGCAAGATACTCATATGTTCGAGAATGGCTTAATAAGAGTTCATGAAGAGGATAAGATGTATGGGATAATCAAGAATAAGTCTGTTTCTAGTTTGAATAATTGTGGACTGCATACAGAAGTTGAGGCCATACATAAGAAAGATTACTCTGGTGTTATGTGCCAAGCGAAGTTACAGTCCTTTTGTATATACACACGAGCAATGGAACAAAATTTCAGGGGCGGCGCCAATGTCAAATATGCTTGGTATGGTGCTTCCAAGAATGAGCTCAACGACATTCTTTTACACGGTTTTGGCCATTCAATGAATATTGGAGAATATAGTGGTGGGATTTGTCTTTCTCCGGCCGATTACCCCATCGGAAGGTAATGCTATATGAAAGTACTCAGAATTTTTATTTAACTGAATTGGAGTATTGTTTTGAGGATTAGTTTCTGTGCTAACATGATTTTGCTCATGTAACAGTTTTCAATCCTCTGTTGCTGATGAGGATGGATTAAGGCATTTGTTACTTTGTCGTGTCCTATTGGGAAGGACGGAGATTGTTCGACCGAATTCAGGACCGTCTAATCCAAGTTCTGATAAATTCGATTCTGGGGTCGACAATTTAGTGTGTCCTAAAAAGTATGTTGTTTGGAGCACTCGTGTGAATACTCATATCTTGCCAGAATACATTGTTAGTTTCAGATCTTCAACTGGTTTGGAAGGTGAGGAACACAAAATGATTTTTTTTTTTTTTTTGGGAAGATGATTATTCGTTATATGTAATTCTTAAATGAAATTGGCAATCTTATACTTTTAGGTTATCGAAGAATTTCTCATCCTCTGAGAAGGCCAAGTTCGAATTTTATTCCATTTCCAGCTCTCATAAAAGCACTTTCGAAGTTCTTACCTCCTGATGCCATCAAAGTGATAGCTAAACATTACGGTGATCATAAGGTACATATTTTATACTCTACTCGTGTAAAATAGGGGCTTATATTTCATTGATGAAGATAATTTTCTTATGTCTCAATGTTTAACTACAGGAGAAGAAGATGACACGGCTCGAATTGATTCAACGATTGAGAAATATAGCAGGGGACAAGTTGTTGCTTGTAGTCATAAAGTCATACATGGACAAGGTACAACTTGCTGCATGAACTAAATCTCCTCTCTCTTTCGAATCTTCCAATTGCTTATTTGTTGACGGCTCAGTCCTTGATGAATTGAAATTGTAGCAACTCCTTAGTGAAGTTTTTAAGTGTGAATTACTATCATCTTGCATTTACTTTTGAGTCGTGGCTACTAGAGTATGTAATCCATGCTAGGTGCCATTGTACTTCTGTTGATTACATTGTTTCTTTTTAAATGTGTTTGTTTAAATTACATTTCATTGCTCGGGCTGCAATTTTTGGTGCAGTCTACCAAGAAATATGACGGGATAGGATTGTAAAATTGATGCAACTAATTATATTAACACTTTTTTCGGAGATGCATTTTAGAAATTGCTTGATGAGTGAGGAAAAACTTTACGTTCGGGGAGTTCTAGGATTTATGTTATTATCCAGTTAAACTTATTTGGCAAAATCTTCCTTCTTTTCAAAATCCTGATCCCCGTGTTTCAGTTTGTTCTTGTTCGTATTCTGTTTCTGTTTTTTTACTTTGTTCATTATTTGATTATTAAGTTTCATCTCTGCCAATTTTGCTTGGTTTCATAGTGCTGACCAATATATTAATGTTTGGTATTGGCAGATGAAAGCACCACAAATCGGCTTCTCACTTAACTGCAACAATCGAGGGGAAAACTCGGACTTGCAGGAATGGATGACGTCTTTGCGATAGGCATAACCTAACAATCTACATTGACAAGTATACGACTAACATTCATAGACGAGCTTGATCATTTGTTCAGACAGTAGGCATAAGTGGTACTTTGTTGTAACTTTTTCCTTGTAGATAGATAATGTAGTTGTAGTTGATCAGGACAAACCTGCTTTCATTCTTTGAAACCATTTAGATGACTTCCGACGGGGCATGGTCTTACACGTCGACTAACAAATACTATTGGTGCTATCCAATCTTGTAATGTTGGATCCATTTTGAGGTCTTCAATGAAAAAACATATTCAGTTGTGACAAATTTGTTCGTTCGTTTATTTCTGTTACAGTATTAGTGAAGTCCTTGTATTTGTGACTTTCTCGGTTGTTAGTTACCATCTCTTTAACCCGTGCTCATAGGATATTTTGCGTGAATGTAGACGAGTTAACGTGGGACTAAGGATAGGTCTCTGTCTTGCCAACTCGAAAAGTGGACAACAGGGGCAAGTTGCCAACTAGCAACTACGAAAGGTGAGTTTCAATAATCCAATGAAAAATTAAACTTTATTTATAGTAAGGTAACAAAACATGTAACTCGCGTAAAATAAAGTAACACGACATGTAATCTTTGTAAAATATTAAGGTCCTGTTTGATTGTCACATTTTTTATGAAAAATGTCACATTTGAGGAAAACGAATTTCACTTTGACCGTTTGATTGTAACGTGGAAATAGAAATCAAATTTCAAGGTACAATCACTTTAAGTTGCATTTTCTTTGTTTTCATTGAAAACGAATTTCTATGGATTTGATGTGTTTTTATTTTTCAACTAACATGAAATTTGAATTTGTTTTCATCTTGTCTATCAAACGGACCTTAAATTGGCTTTTCATTTGTACTCATTGGTCCGGGGTAAAGGACGGACCCTAAATGACAACTGAAACATTGATTTCAAGTGAAAAGTGACACAATGTGTTACCTTTTCTGAATTTTAATGAAATGTGATGCACAAATACTTAAATAGTTAAAATCTCCCTTGATCCCTTTATAAATGAAAGAGGCCTGCTACGTCTTGGTTGGACCATGACAGGACCATTGAGCCCAATTTTTTTTTTTTTTCTTTTTCTTTTTACATTCTTAGCTTTTCAAAAGAAATTATAAAAGATTGAATATTATAGAGAGCAACAACTCGGTACCCCTGAGGCCACGGCAGGATGCGGAGCGGTTTGGGGTTCTTGGGGTGGAGGGTGGGGTGTCACCATTATTAATAAATACATAATACATGTAAGTTGTCCTCTTCATATTTTTTCATATTCCTTACGTGAAAATCCTGACTCCATTACTAATAATGACTTGAACGGTGCTGAACTGCCTTGAACTTCGACAACCCAGATCACATGTTTTTTGTTCCTTCTTATATGAAAATCTTGGCTCCGTTACTAATTACAACTTGATCAGAATTGGACTGCCTCGAAAATAAACAATCCAATTCACATTTACACCCTCACGTAAAACTAGATTGATGTAGTACTACACTCATTTTATCATTGAAATCATATATCATTTGTCTAATTGAACAATGTGTATACAATGATTTTAAATAAGACTTAGAAGAAAAGAGAAAATGAGATGGAAAATTAGGGTAAATCATTAGTTTCATAATAATGTTTTAAGATGAGGTTAAGGCCTGCAGACAATACCTACACCCAACACTCAAAACAACACTCCAATGGTCCCTTTACTTCCACACAAAGTTTACTTCATTAATGGCTACTAATACATCATTTGTTTGCTTATAACTATGTTAATTTATACATGAAAATTTGTGATGAAAATTAGTGAAATTGTTTTTTAATGAATTAATAAGAGTGAGTTTTACTTTATATTATTAATTGATTTTAGAAAGACCGTGTGACATAAGAAGATTTTCGTTCATGTAAATTTAATTATAGCTTGATATCTTCACCTTTTCCTCTTTCGCGCAAATTTCACTGCAACGAGGTATTAGCTTCGCTCGATCAATCTTGATTTTGTTCGAGTACAATATACCTAATTAAAAACTTAACCCTTATTTCACAATCATGTTAACCCTCATTTAACAATCATATTATTCTTCTCGTTTTCATCATCGTTATCGTCAATGTACCTTAAATTCTAAAATTTCATCGTATCACAAAACAACAAAAACGAATCATAATAAATAGCAACACATTCTGATAAACACATGTGAATATCACACTTGTTATGGACCCAAGTGGTGTGTTTTGCAAAGTCTTGACTCGGTTGACAAATCAAGCCACAATTAAAACAAATTAATCTTCACAAACTTCAATTTTGCCCTCTTTTGGTTGACAAGTCAAACAGAAAATAAATAAATAAACTAAAGACCATAAAAGCGTAACGCGTTCTTCCATTTGATTTGAATTTTATTTAATTTTGCCAACTCAATTTAAATGTTTCTAGACAAGGTTGAATATCTATGGACTATAATATTTTTTCTTCCTAGATTATGAAGCTATTTGACTATTTCCAAAATAAATTATGAAGCCAGTTGAACTAATATTTGAACACGTGTGTTAGTTCACAAATATATTTTAGGGGTCGCGTATTTCTAGTTTTTTCCAAATGTTTTAGATCCTTTTTCGTCTTGATGAAGTTGAATTTGAATTCATGCGTCCAACTTTGAACGTCTTGATGCACCATCTTGCGTTAATTCTTATCTTCTCTATATATTAAACTTTTCAGACGAATCTCAAGTTAGCCTATCATATTCAAACAGACAATTCTATTCGATTAAGAATAAAAAATGAGAACGTGAGATTTTAAAATTAGTATGTTTAAACGAACCACCATCTCGAAGAGCATGTTAAAAAACAATTGACGTATAATATGAAAGTTTTGGTTCTAAAAAAAGCTATGCAAACTTTAGGTAATAAGAAGTGAAAATAAAATAATTTTTATGGATCCTATTGCAAATGTCATCACCTACCCAACAATAGAAACGAATCCTTAAAAACTTGGAAAGTGAAAAATTACTACCACCTTTACGTGTTATCCAAGCAAAGTACTAAAGTGTTCAAAAAATCTGAAAAAATAAATAAAAAATTAATTACAATTTTTTCCCCTCTATTCTCTCTTTCATGCTACGTACCAGACGATACAAGTTGTACATTTATATCATCCACTACTTTTGACAAATCAGACAAAGGTCAACAATTTGAGGTCTGAATCCACCGATTTTCAGCTGACCATAAATCCTAGCTGCACCTTACCGCACACGATCAGACCCTTCATCTCCCGCGTATATGCCTTTTCTTTTCTCTTTCACAAATGTGTACCCAATTTGCTCAACTGTTCACGCCTATATATCTCTGAATCGTTCCATTCATAACACAATTTTTAAGAAAAATCCTTCAACTCTGTCAATAATCAGATAATGCAGACGGGTCAAGCGGTCTCAATTTCCCCGAGCTTCAACAGCTACTCCAATAGTAAACTTGTAGAAATCGCAGCTCGTGTTGTTGAAGAATTCAATGAAGAAGAGTCCAATTTTGATGAATTATACGAAGAATTTTATGACGAAAGTGAAGAAAAATATGAAGCGAGGTCGAAAGATGTGGGGAAAAATGATATTGATTGTGATGGTGATGAAGATGAAGAATTTGAGTTTGCATTTGTGACAAGTGATTCTGAATTTTCTTCTTCAATTTCGGCTGATGAAATCTTCTACAACGGTCAGATCCGACCGGTTTTCCCAATTTTAAATAAAGATTTATTGATCGGAAATTTAGATTCTTCGTCTAAGGCAGCTCCGATTAGGCTTCCATTGAGGAAGCTTTTCATGGAGAGTGAAACGACATCGTCTTCTTCATCGGGGCTGGCTGATCTAGCCGGAGTTCAGGCGGAAACGTACTGCACGTGGAGGCCAAAGTCATCGTCGCCTCCACCGAAGGATGCGGCGGAGGGAAGGTGTAAGAAGAGCAACTCCGCCGGCTCTACGAAGAGGTGCACTTTTAAAGACCTCTTGAACATGAGTCACAGTGATGGCGATCAGGGTACTTCGGCCATTTCAACTCCGAGCAAACAAAAGGAAAATGAGATTATTAAAAAGGGTGTAGAAACACCGGTGGTTGGTGGCGGAAAAGTGAAAGCGGCGGCGGCACAGTATGGCAGAAACGGCTGTGACCGGCGGAGGTCTTACCTGCCCTATAGGAAAGATCTGGTGGGGTTCTTCGCGAATATAAATCGGTTGAGTAGAAATGCATAGCCCTCTTTCTACGACGCAAGACATGCTTTACATTCTATTTTAAGTGTCACGTTTCAAGTTACGAAGCACCGTCCTTCGATGTAAGGCTCGATATTTGCTCATTACATTCATGAAAAACACTTCTATACCATATTATGGTCTAGAATCCTTACCTTAAATTTGACTTAACAATATAAGGTTTGTCTTTGCAAAAAATAAGGTTAAATGAGAAAGATGCGAGAGGATTAATGAAAAAAATAAGGGTTTGGTTTATCCCTCCAACTTTTGACACATTATCAGATTGCATAATATTTACGAACACCAGTTTCTTTTGATCTACGTAAAACATGTCTCAAATACTTAAAAATATTTTACACTCAATTCACCTTCAAAGCCCGTCACTATCATTATGACTAAGGGTCTTTTTGACGAGAATCTTAAAAAGTCAAAATCTAATTCTGAGATTAAAAAAATATTTTTTTAGCATGTTTGAATAATATTTTAAAAGCGTTCTAATTAAAAGAACTTCTACGTAAAGTTGACCAAAGGAAGTTTCCTTACTCCTTAGAAAATTGTTATACAAAAAGTATTACCTTACAAAACATTGTCTGAAATATCTATCTTAAAACATAGCACGAAACTTGTTGCTTAATCAGTGAAACGTGATTGGCTCCACGTTAGAAACCTTAACATGGCATTAGATATCTTTTACAAGACAAATAAAAGGTTGAATTAAATAAAGTTTCTTGTCACAAATTTTGCTCTCACATTAAAATAATTAGCAACTTAAAACTACTCTTCACCTGTTTTAGATTAGAATACACGTCAATCCGTTGTGGTTTTTGAACAAGTACAATAAAATATTTTCTAAATGACTTTGGTCGCGTTCATATTGTGCACTAAAATCTTAACACGACAAAATTAAAATTATAGTGAAGCGTGAGAAAATTTAATCAATGGGATAGTTACAACAAATTCGGACTCGATGAGCATAGGCCAACAACCTATACAGACAGTAATGGATCGTAAGTGTAGACTGAAGCAACAGTAAAACCTTATTGATGGGTCGATTCAACAAACATGTTCTCTTACATTTACTATTATCAACGTCCAACAAAATTGATACCTTCGGATCAACCTGAACACCTCTTTGGTTACATCTCAAGAATCGAGTTTTCCTCTTCCTTTTGTATTTCACTTGAATTAAGCCCGGAACTTCCTCCATTAACGTTCACAACACTGCCAAATTCAGATGGCTTTGTGATCCTCTGCAACTCATCAGTTACGTCTGAAGAGCGAACCAGGGATTGCTCATCAGTCAATTGATCATCTTTCTGTAACGACTTCTTTGGCTGTCTAATAGCTACAGCTGCTTCAGGCATGGCAACGGGAGGTGGCTGGGGAGGTACCCAAATCCGCTGAACTGGTCGAACATTACTTGTTACATTGGAAGATCCAAATTTCTGTTCGTCCCCAGCTTCAATTTCCGTGATTCTGACATTTTTCCGTTGCCACCAAGGAACTGCATCATCACCGTTTGACTGCTTATCTTTGAACTCGTAACTTACGCTGTTGCTGCTTTCTTGAGACTGAACAACATTGGTCGAGGTGCTCTGAGCTTGATTAACCTCCCAAGGCTGTTCAACAGGTATCAGTATTAGTGAAGGGCTCAACAGAATGTATCTGCTCGAGTCGAAAAGCCAGTGTCAAATGCTATCAAAATTTATATAATATCTGTATTTTAGTAGCCAGGTCTTTCTCATGGAGACGAAAAATGATTTTTATTTATTTATTTATTTTGTTTTTGAGAATTTCATAGATCCATTAAAAGCCTGAAATATCCCATTTCTTGGAAGAAAAATTTGGACGATGAAACCAATGAAAATCTTGCAAGGCAAACCTTAGGCCTTGGAGCTAAACGAGGAAGTGGCACCGGTTGGTTGGGATTTGGTGGTGCGTCATTGATCTCCTGAGAATAATGATTATACAGATGGTTAAAAATTAAAATTAGAGAAGTCGAAAACTGATTATACAAAATTCAAGATTAACGAGAGTGGACTAACTCTAATGTTGGATGGTTTCTCCCCTCTTTGAATCATAGCCATGATCTGCAAATAGTTACGAGTATGTTTGATTATAAAATCTTATGTTGCAAGTGTGAACGAAATAACAAGAGACTTAAATCCTATGATGTTAAAGGTAGCCAAAACTGTTTCACGGAAGCATCTGACACCATCAAAAAGCCATATGCCACTTTTAATGCAGAGAAAGAGCAAAGAGAGAATGGGATCACACATACACAGATCATATCCTCAGAAAACATTTAGTGGCATGCTAGGTATGTAATAATATATCGTATTGGACAGTGCAATAAACAAACATTTAACTTCTTTTTCTTATTTAATAACGTTCTCTAATCCACCTTACCAGAGATGCCATAGGTAGCAATAGAGTGAAAAAATACCTCCATATACGACCTAGGGTGAGGAGCAACAGAGGGTTCCGCCAATGCAGGCGGTGACGAAGATCTCACTGAACAGAATATTCAAAAGACCGTTGATTAATCAAGGCCAAGCAAAAACAAAGAGAATTAGCAATTGATCAACGAATAACTACCTGAACGTGAGTCAGCATCCGCCTTGCCATTTGCATAAGGTTGCTGGAAAAATCAAACACAAATATTAATGAGAACTACAAGAACTCGAAATTGGTCAAAAATTAGCTTTTCATATCTTCAGAAATACTGGAAAAAATAAACAAAAAATCCACAGGAATAATTGATTCACCCTTGAACGGGTCCACGAGACCCTGTTATCATCTTGTTCCGCCATTGGAATTCTTCCCTGGGTTTGACCTGATATCAATACAGAAAATAGAATCAATTAACAGACGGACATTGTGAACAAAAGGATGTTATGTAGATAACAAGGAAGATTCTAGAGAAGTACACTCCTAAACTTGAAGCAGAGATGGGAATGGTCAGGGAAGATATATATGGCTATTGATACACGTACTGATATATAACCAACGTGAAAATTCCAAGATACGAAAGTTGGACAGGAAAAGAATATCAGGAGACACAAAGGCATCTTGGTAGGAATTCAAGTCATTGCAGCCTAATGCACCTAACCAGCACCTGCTCCCCAAAAATTGCTATTGTACTTGTCCATGAGAATAATATGTGAAGATATCAGTTCACAAAATACTGGACATATAAAATAAAACTGGAAATTAGCTTTCAAGCGAGGCATCCTGCTGATTCTTGTTCAAACAATCGTTTATGCATGAGCACCATTGTTTCAGAAACCAGACTGAACCAGCCGGTTGAACTGGTTGGACTGTCAATTAGTCATTTCACTGGTCTAGGTATCACACCTAAGCCCATTTGCCTTCCAGGAAACAGGAAGAACCCCTGGTTCAACCATTACCCTTTGACCTCGGTCAAAATGCCTTTTTCTTGGGTTTTTGTGGTATGACTTGTTAGACTTCCAATCAGCCTTTCTCATCTCTCTTTAGGTGTGTTTGGTGGGAGGGAAAAGCAGATGGAAAGCAAAATGATATACAGTAATCAATTCGTGCAATCTTTCTTCTTCCCTTAATAATAATTTGCACAAGAAATATGTCATTCAAATTACTTTAGCCATTATAATGACTTTGCATAGTTAACAATGTTACACCTTTTCATAGCTATATAATTTTTAATAAATAAAATATGTATAGAAAAACTATAACATTGCAGATTATTGCTAAAAGGAGAAAAAGAAGGGGAAAACCAACAGCTGCACATTTCAGAGTAATGAACAGAAATCAATTTCTTTATTACCTTCTAAATTATGCATAGCAGTACTCATCAACTTCATCTCACCTAATTGCACATTTATCACACTGATGAGCTCTTCAAAGCATCTCTTCTCTGAGAAGAACGTGAACAAGTCAAATCATGATCATTACAAATGAACTCATGAGTGAAGGAAATAAAATATCCTATATCATATAGAATAAAACAGATTTCATTATATACATCAAACTGTGCACCAATACGTGGCCATCACACTATACCTTCAGTTTTTGATATCAATATCTCCTGGCTTGTTCGAGCTACATCTGCTGCTGCCGCGGCCGCGGCTTTTGCAGCAGCTGCGGCTTCTTCTGCTAAACTCGGCTTGACTTTGTATTTCTTTTGCAGATCCTCTTCTTCTTCATCCAATACAACCTTGCGAATCCAAGACTTCAACCTGGGAATTATTGCATTCTACACAAACACATACAACGTATATGTAAGATGACATAGTGAATATTATAAATTTATAACATTTGAATGGTAGGAAACTTCCTATAAAAATAAAACACAATACAATGAAAAAATATAGTTTGCTAGAGTTTATGCATTTAAAAGAGAACACCTACAATTAATAGCATCATAGAAGTGGATTGTACCTTGAAAAGTACTGCTGTTCCAGCTCCTGAAACAACCAGAAAGCCCACAGCAAGAAGGGCTTGAGACCAGTGAAAATGAGAAAGCCTCCCAATTGTTGAAATGCTGCCTGCAGGTGCAGGCTGCAGAGTTTGTATTGGAGCTTGGTGTTGAATATTTGATGGAGCTTTTACGTGTGCATCTGTTTTAACATGAACGACCATCAAGAACAGAAAATAAT
Organism: Fraxinus anomala; assembly: GCA_903798345.1. Classification (NCBI taxonomy): domain Eukaryota; kingdom Viridiplantae; phylum Streptophyta; class Magnoliopsida; order Lamiales; family Oleaceae; genus Fraxinus; species Fraxinus anomala. Next base: position 2,380 of record CAIGRN010093229.1, on the reverse strand, counting down.
TAGGTAAGGATTACCCAATCTAGGTCTTGTTTTCAGAATCAATATGGAACGTTGAGGAACTCAAGCAAACAGAAATATTTCATACCTTGACTTGTGGCAACCTGTTGTGTAGTTGTTACAGCTGGGGTTGGATCCTGTCAATTATACAAACTAGTGAGATCATTAGTTACCGCTTCTGAGTACCAGCAAATGATATAGCATAAAGTTCTATAAAGAAGAATAAAATAAGGTGTTTTGCTCGAGAAAGGGAAAGGGGGAGGCTACTTACAGGAACACGACGGAAGGCTTCATCTATCTCCTCTTTTGTGAGTCCTTTCCTCTCAAGAAATGACCTTCTGTAAATAACTGGTGATCCCCTAACATTTGGATGTGAAAGAAACTTCACAGCATTTTCCACTTGCCCTTCTCGAATTGGTTCTGAGTTTACAAATACAGAAGATGGAGAACTCTCCTTTTTAGGTTCTACCTTGGCATTCTGACCATCATCAACGGTAGGTTGTGCGACCTGTGAAACTGTAGTTCAAGTTGAAAATCAATATCTTCAAAATAGAAAGATTGCTTCACCATAAAGAATGTCAATGAATGCAGACCACATCTAGGAGCCCGTCAACTAACTAGTGTACCCTCAAACACAGTGAGTAAAAAAGAAAGATTGAAAACAATTCTGTGTTTTAAGAAACTTATAGACGTTGGATAATGTCCGATAGATGTAGAAATTAACCAAAAGGATTGATTAAAAAGGACAAATGCACCTAACTCCAAATTTATTAGGAATAAAGGCTGATATTGTTGTATAGAATTAGATGATATGCAGACAAGCTGTATCCCAAAGAGCACACTAAATCAGAATGCAAATATTAGAATGGAAAAACAGGACAAGCAACAGGTCATTGGATGAGTTTCAAAGTTCCATTAATTTGGACTTGGAGCTATAATTCAATATGACATTATTTATATAACTGGCAGTAACAAAAAAAGGCACTTTTTTCTATTATAAGTTTGCCTCATGAGAAGACAAAGCCGTATGCATGATAAACAAAAATTTCTCAAACAATTATGGAGTTAAACAAGTGGGCATTTTCTGGGCAATCAATTCTAAGATCATGAATTAAACATTTATTGCACATCTTTCAGTGGATAACATAACCTAGTCAGTACAGGTGGCTTCATTAGAGTCAGAAAAACGACAGTGGTTTCAAGATGAGATGAATTACATCGCTCCAAGAATAAAATTATGATGCAGGAGAGTGAATATTAAATACTTTGGAGTTATTTGGAAAGAATTACATCACTTCACTAGCATTTGTTAATTTGAATAGATAGATTCTAAAAATATGGCAGGAGATCTTAACATTTAGAGCCATTTCAGCTCTGGAAACCATACTGCGACATGCCCATAAGTAATGTTACAAACATAACTAATTCCAAACATCTTGTTCTAGTATGTTTGGCCCAGCTTAAAAGGCAAAACAAGCTTTGTTTCTAGCGCTTTGTTCCGCAGCATCAAGAGTGTCACTGGCTCATTGCCAAAGAAAGCCACCTTTTTTTGCTTTTCAGCAAGGCCAACGAACTGTAAGTGGTCCATCTAACCTAACAGTTAAATCGGAGCAAAATCTTTCCCGATCAATTAAATTTGTAAACTAAACTAACCCACTAAAAAAATAATTAAATAACAAAATTTTGGATTTTTGGCTGAAAAAGAAGCAAAATCAAGGAGAAAAGTCACCTGCGTTTTGCGGTTTTACGTCAATTGAATTCGGAGAAGCGTCAGATTGCGTCGCCATAGTAATTGTTGAGCGCCCCTCTTCCTCAGCTGAATTTCAAATCAATAGCATAGGAGAGAAAACGAACGGAAAAATAAGGATGATACAATATAAACTAAAGGATTATTACCTTACGAAGATGAAAATTTGATGATGCCAGAAGCTGAACGGCGTAGATGGTGGTTGTATTTTTGTATTCGCTCATCCAAAGCAACTTATAGTGGGAAATTTCATATTTTATATATATATATATATATATATATATTAACTCACCCCACCTCCACCACTCCGTCGCTTCAAGACCGTCCGACGATCGTTTCGACGACTGTTCTGATTTCGACGACCGTTCCGGCGACTATCCGATGATCGTTCTGACGACTGCTCCGATTTCGGTGATCGTTCCGGTGACTATTCCGGCGACTGCTTCGATTTTAGCGACTATTTCGGTGACTGCTCCGATGCCGGTGAATATTTCGATGACAGTTCAGCCATCGATTTGTAGAAGGTGGCAGTGGTGAGGTGGTGGTCACATATTATTTTGTTGTTTGTTTTCATTAATTTGATTAATCTGTGACCGATAAAAAAAATTTGACTAATGAAAAAAATAAATTGTGACC